>JAQIXX010004355.1:0-16525 GCA_034700605.1 Willowsia nigromaculata
TTTAATGTCGTAGCCGTGTATCTGTGGAGAGACCGAAAAACCCCCGTCTGTGTGGGTACTCGGCTGGGCGTCAGAACGAATCTGGCGTTCCTTCCCAAAATACATACATACATACATAAATTACATTAATTAGCTTGTAGGCACTTAAAATTTGATCTTGAAAACCTTTACCATAAATTGTTAAATGTCTTCATGTTTCAGAATGCCCACTTTGAACGGAACGATACATGACAAGAGTTTACACTTTTTCAGATCCAGCACACAACTGCAGCAGCCAGACTACCAGGAAAAAGAATCTCTGCTATCAATTACGACCACTGGTACAATGTAAATTTTATTGCTGCAGACCACATGTAATTTTGTTTGGGGATGATCGCAAGCCATTTTTTACATCTTCGTCTTGTTACGCTAAAAAGATGATTGTATACTTTAGTGTCGAAAACTATCTTGTTTTCTGTCTCCGTTTTAGATTCTGTGTGAAGAGACTTGATTCTTTTTTGCTCACTTGAAGACTGCACAAATGCACAAACATTACCTCCTCTCTCTACATAATAATCAGCGTGTACTATTCACCTTGTTAGCATTTAATTTAATAGAGCCTGGTAACAATGAAAAGTGAAGATGAACGGGTCGGAGAAATGAAAGGGGTTGGATAATGAAAAAGTGCGGATTATATTATTACACATTGGCCGCTGTCGTTGGACTAGCAGCTAGCAGCATGGGGTTTTACATTAAAGTGTTATGTAACTAAATACACACAGGTCTTCTGAATTTATCGTCTTGATCTTGACTTGAAACGATGTTGCTCTACTAAGAAGTACTACTTAGATTGGTCTTGGTTGCGCCACTACTATTACTATATTACGACTTATTACTACATACAAACTGCATTTTAGATCTTGCTGCGATGTTAATCGTTATCGTTGGAGATGGGTAAAACCCGACCTGGGACAAGAAAAGCACAACCAACACATCGACAATATAAAAAACTGGAAGGCAAGTGAAGACAAGGAAGATTCGCCATAAATAGAAGAGCTACACAAACATGAATAGCTCTACACCAAGTAATCACGATTGTTGACTGCTGGTATAAGTTTTAAATGAAAAGCTCTAATAATGGTGACAATAATTTGAGCAAAAAATAAGCATTGTGATACTATGTTGTTTTCGAGCATTGATGACGCAGTATATTATGTGGTTATTGTTATGTACATGATGAATAGTCATTGTATTGAACCTCTAAAGTTGAAAAATGAACGAACTTGACTCATGACCGCATTCACAATGTTAGCTTGTCAAAGTGTTGATGGATTGATCACCTATACATTTAGGTACTCTTCATCAGCGAAAATATACTAACTAGCTTGGTTCACAATGCCCGGAAATATAGAAAAGCTGTATGTTCGATTAAACATTAAGGCCGCATAGTCACTTTATTCATGAATGTTTAAAGAGATGAGATAATGAAAGGCTTCTAAGATTTGCTGTGCCTTCTTCTGATCATCACTTTCTAATATCATCCATTCTTTTGAACTTGCTGTCAAAAGTGTCGGGCGATTAGTTTCGCCATTTAAGTCAACGAAAACATAGAGCTGTCTCTCATTCGTATTTAGAGCTCTTTGACTTTTTGATTGGAGAATAAGAAAATGTAAATGAACCAAGGATGACTATAATTTGGAGTTCAGTTTTCTAGCTAATTGTTTTTAAGCCAGGACTTAAAAATTCATTCATGCTGACTCATTAAAAATGTTATACTTTATACAATGGACGAATTTACAACTGTCAGTTTTCGAAAAAAAATGAAAGCCTGCTTGTAGGTAGGTTTCGTTTCTTAGTGGCAAGTGAAGATCAAGCTCAAGCAACTTACCACCATTTTTATGCGCATATAGCTTTTAAATATACAGTTCCGCATTCTCTCATTTTATTTCACGTCCGAGTACTTTACATCTACACAAACAGGTAGTAGTAAGCCATTGGTGAACACTTGATTTGATAATGGTATATTGAGTTATTATACATTTTCTGTAAAAAAAGCTTATGCATAAGAAATGTTTTGCAAATTTTTTATCAACTACCATCACAAATGTACTTTTTCCTATTCTAAAAATTCCCTTTCTCTGTGATAAAATACATGTAAGCATTTGGAGCTTCTTCATAACTTTCAATCTGTGACTTCATGATGTTTTATCATTTCTTTTTCTTTCACAATCTATAACTGTACATTTCATGGTTTGTTATGGCATGTTATCTTTGTAGATTGCAACTAATCAAGACGAGAAAGGAGATAAATGAACTGGTGCAAAAGCTGCAAATTCATCCCCTTCAGTAGTCGTGTTCTTCAGACGATTCATCTCTAATCTTCTACTTCGATATGAAAACACGTAATAAAATTTTATTTCATTAGATTATTATTACACCGTTAAAAAAACTAAACTACCCAATTTTAAAAAGTGAGAAAATTCCAATTGTCTTTATTGTTTTCGTGAAGTATATAATTTTAAATTTTATTTGACGTTAGTGCAAATGCTGAAATAAGGGATGAACAGCTAGGAATAAAGAAAAGGAACTTTTGCAATTCAATAGCATTAAAAATTGCTACGACATACCTATGAAACAGTCTATTATTCCGCACTACAATTGTCAGTACTTTGATATTCAGCGCATCATACATGATAATATGTATGTATGTGTTCGTAAGGAAGACACCAATTAAATCGGGTTTTATTTAATACTGGTAGTTATTTATGTCGGGATAATGATATAATACATGTGGCTACTGTTTGATTGCCACTGCTTCTTTTATGATCGGTTGTACTTTTTCTGTAGTAGTGAAGATATAAAATACTTTGCTGAAAAACTCCTCCGTGTAATCTACATATTTTACTTTGAACTTATCAGCTATATAGCTACCCCTTCTAATCCTGATAAAAAGACTACACCACTAACATCACATAACATCTAAACTGGCTATGCATTTGGTATGAAAGTTGTTATCTATTGTACCTTGTTTGTGGCTTTTTGATTGCAATGTAAATATCATTGCGATGAGTCAAGTGCATTTGGTACTGCATGCAAGTGTAAGTACTTGTTATTAAATTCAAAGTCATTATCACAACCCTCTAGAGGAGAAGTTTCGTTTGACGCCTGACTCGACGTAATAGACTGTAGGTACTTTATAAGGCTAGGCACTGCACTGTTGTAAATGAGTCATACACGCTCAAAACTTAGGATAAGGATCTCTTTCAGAGAGAAAAATTACTTTCTCGATTGTTTTTTGAGCAAAAAAATCCTGTATGATTTGTTAGAGCAACTTTGTGATCTTGAAAGGTCGTTTGACCCTACAAAACGGATGAGCGAAGATCGGACAGACGACGGACGTCATATTATATGATTCCCTAATAAAAATAATGTAATAATGATCATGATCATATATACGGTATATATACTTAAATATTAGCCTTTGCTGGGGTGAATGGCAGAAATTTTAAAGAATTTGTAACTCATTATGAAAGGAGGACCAGGTAGAGGAATAATGAGGAATGTACTTGAAAACAAAATTGTGTTTGTTTTTTCGATAAAGTAATAGCCTGTTGTGCTTTAAAATGAAAACGAAATTCCTGTGAAATTTGCACACGCGATTTGTAAAAAGAAAAGTAATTTGGAGAAATTGCTTTTCATGCGTCTTCTAGCAGTGATGAGTTAAGATGGCAGATAAGTATAGGTGCTGGCATAAAAATTAGAGAAGACCTTTTATGGATGAATATACGCTGCCTGTCTAGCATTTTTTTCCGATGTGTTTTTCATCTTCATCTAAATCAATAAATCAAACAAAATCTATTCTCCAGATCTGATTGAATTTGCGCATCTTCAATATCCAGTCAGTCAGTTACTGAAGTAATGGGTATATTATACCTAATAGCCTTGAATACAAGGCATGATTTTGCTTACCTTCATATTACACCGAGAGAGGTTTTTTACGGTCTGGATAGAACAACTTTAAATGAAGGTAAGCCACTCCAAAATTAGATAGACATTTGTACTTTCTGGTCCAACAAATTATCTTTTAAAATTGCAAAACGCAAATGATGAGCTAGAAATATTAACTCCATTGCTGATATCTCATGCGCTTGATCTTCTATTGAAAGATTGAAGGCAACGAATTACTTTGTGATCAGCAGAAGCCTGTTCTCTTCAGAAACGACCTTTACTGCTGTGGAGGTCGGCAAAAAAATTCGCCCCTGGACTTCTAGGAATGAATATAATGCTTTAGATTCATGAAGATTGTTGCATTGTTGTTGTGATCGTAATAATATGTTTTAAATGCTGAGCCTACGTATTGATTGGGAATATTACAACTTGCCATTTCTCAGCTTGTCAAAGCCTCAGCTAAGCTGTTGTGTTGACTGAAACTTTGGAAAATTGATTTTAAAATGCCGAGGGACATGATTCCTTGACTCTTAACTCTTTGTTTTCTAAGAAAAAAATTCCATTTATGGTGCTATAAATGGTATAGGTATGTGCCACGTGTAAAAGCAGAAATATGCTTGATGAGCTAGAAGTCTGATGAACATTGAGGAAAAAAGGCACAGTTTTTAACGATTTCACAAGAAATCGGAAAATAGCCACAGGGAAGGCAACCCAGAAAGAACTGACGCAATTGCATAAAATCTAAGTGCGTATTATACAAGTTGTAATATAAAACAAGTAATGTACCTATTAAATAACGAGAAAAAGACCGCCTAAGGAATCGAGTCAAAAGTGAAAAATCCGCTGAATTGAGTTGCACATTTCAAAGCTTAAGGCTATGTCTACAGTAGGAAATGATATAACGTTTTTATGCAATTTCATAATGTATACTAATAAACAAAGTGAACATGGTGGATTTGAATCGGCCTTTCCAGTGTGTTCTAATGCTTGTTTTAGACAATGGATTTCAGCAAAATATTTGTATTTTTTTCAGTGACAAACAAATGTAGTGTCTATGAAATATGTGGGAAATGGATATGATTCTAACCTTTACCCTTACATTGCATTGATTCTAACCTTGTATAAGGAAAAAATATATGTTTTAGTATATAAACAAACCGTTACGCTCATTCCTCGGAATCAATTACAAATACATCGGTAAATTATATTGTCAAACTGTTAGTGCAATGCTACTTTATAACAAAAATCCTAGGTCGTGTTTTCAATATGATTGCACAATATTATGCTGGTATACAGAAAAACCGAATTACATATGCATAAGCAATACATATATATCGCAACTGGTTCAACTGTACTTAAGAACGGTAATAAAAAAAAAACATCTTTAAATATCATTGTTGAGAAACTTTAAGATCAAATCCGCCATCATCATTCATCATCGATCGAAGTCATAATCAGGATTCGAATAAAGTGTGTATGATTGACTTCGTCACACTTTATTTCACTCAAATACAAAAGAAAAGGAGCAGGTAACTTAATGATTACTGCACTGGACCACATCAATCATACCTTTGTCGATCTTTTTTTAATTGAACAGGTCTAGTTTCTGGTTTTGAAGACATAGACAATACATCATGTACAAATACATAACCTGAGTGGATGAGGATACACAAACCATAAAAATATTGCCATATAAATCGAATAATTCATGCAAAACGACAATGCAAATGAACCCAATTGCGAATCGCTGCAATATTGATTAGTTCCAATCCCAATTATTAGTCGGATTGTATGAAAATAATTTAAGTTTTGCTCTATCAGGTTTGCACCGAGAACAAAACCACAGGTTTATCAAGCCAACACTTTTCGATTTTCCGAGTACAATTGAGTACCCGGAAAATTGAAAAGAGGAGGATAATGATAATGAAGCCCGCTCCTTGTTAATTGTTTGGCACCTTAAATACACATTCATCAGATTTGTCGTGATTTTTATTGCATTCATACACTCTTTCGTCAGCCAGCGACCTCACAGGCTGATAGAATTTACAAGGACAATGAATGTTCTTTTCACAAGTAACACCAATACAAAAAACAGTGATAACGTACATTCCCTGGCTTCAACTCTGCAAGCCATTATTACAGAAAAATCATTACTATTTGTTTATTCTTCAAAACGGTAGTATTTATGCTTTTACAGATTATCTTTATGCGGTAGACTAAGGTGGGACTTGAAAAATGAAGAGGCAAACATAGATGGGAGGGGAGCCAATTATTTCTCGAAAAAAGTACGTACATATTATTTTATCTTGGTACATTAATTACAGCAATTTGCATATGAATCACTCTCGTATCAAATCTGATGATATAATTTCGGAAATGGTAGGATGCTTCCTCGGGTCTATTCACTATGCTCTGGACTTTCTTGGTTTTTCCTCGCGTGACGGAAGTAATATAAACGCAAACGTTTTCTGTTTTTCGGGACCTGGGGAGGGGATGGCGGCGTTGGAGGAGGTCTGTTTACTTTAATTTATCAATACGAAAGGTATAATTCGAATAATTACAATTTTTATAAGATTGTTAAATGTTTTAAAACTTATTTTATAAGTATTTAAGGTATATAATTACGTGGGACGAATAAAGCCGATAAAATCTGTAAAACTTGGGGAACAATGATACATGCGACAATGACGCAACATAGAATGATTGCGAGGGTTGAATACGCTCCCGTAGCTGTAGTTCCTCCATCATTGATAAAACGGGCAATGTGTTTGGAATTTACTCGATGAACAAAATCGCGACCTTCTTCATGTTCCCAGGATGAAGACCATTTCCCTATTGCACACGGATCATGTGGTTTATCAGGATCGAAATAAACCCACTCCATGTTGTAGTCAGGGAGGAGTAAGGTGTACTCGGGTAGTTCAAAATGGGAAAGACGAAATCTGACCATTTTGAGTTGTTAGTAAATAAATACTTTCAACAATTTCAGAAGTTCAACTATTGCGTCAGGTTTATTTCTGTGAATTAATATTTGCTGTAAGCTACGTAATAAAATGATGCATACTATTCAGATCTCATCTTTGTAAGTAACAAATTTTAAAATCCCATCTGTATCCAGGACTGCTGTTGACCTTTTCACTTTATAATCATTTGCATAAACCCCATATATCCAAGACCCTTACTAAAAGTATCGACCGAATCGACCAATAGTTTTAGTTATTCTGTTGCACGTGCAACATAATATATAATGACCAATAAAATTATAAATATTTGTCGTTATCTTTAATGCTGACGGTCTTTGACATAAAACGACTAATTATTACAATTTGCTATATATTAATGAACTAATTAAATAAATTGATTGAACTTGTTTAAATATGTCTTTATTAGGATCCTCTATTTCACTTGTACCTCGGTGGCGAGACATGAAAGAATTTTAAGTGTCATATTTATACTTCGTTAGTATTGTAAAAAGTTACGCAGGGGCAATTTAGAAAATAAAACATACGCGAATAACATTTCAAAGATACATTCCTTAATGCATTTTGAAGCATAAGGAAGATTTCCGCAAGAAATATACAAATCAGTACAAGCCTTTAATGCCCACAAACTTCCTACATATTATGCCTAATAATAGCTAGTTCTCTTCTGTCAGTCGTCAGTGATTTGTGCTTTACAATAAAAAAAAATGGTAAAAAGTTTTCACTTGTGTACTACGATCTTAGTCATTCTCACTTTAAATTTCACTGGAGCAAGAAGATTCAGTAAGTGACTGATCAAAAGATTGAATCATCATTTCATGGAGATATGAACAATGGTCTTATTGCCCCAAATTCAATTCAACATTATTTTTAATTGTATAGAAGCCCCGTTATTTTGCACGCTTCCTAAAGCGACTGGAAAATGCTGGGCTACAGTACCCAGGTGGTTCTTTGATCCTAAAACAGGCCGATGTCTACAGTTCATGTATGGTGGATGCGGAGGTACGTATTTCGAACAAAAGTTTTTCCCATATATTATTTGCAAATTATGATAATGGTTGTCTTTAATCTAATATTATTGTTATGTGTTGAATTTAATGCTCCACTAAAACAGGCAACGAAAATAATTTCCGTGCTCGTACAGAATGTGAACTCAAATGTAGTAAATGGATTGCGTTAAGTAACAAAATGGGCAGGTAGAATTCTGCCTACGTCGTAGCCTGTCTGAGTTGTAGCTTGCCTGTTCGTGAGAAAGCCAAAGAATTCGCAGAATATCTCCTAAGCCAATGCAATCTAATAAAAATCCATATCTAAAATAGCCAATTCATGGTATTACGTTTTAATTTCCACAAAAAAGAAGCCTTCATAAAATCAGAACAATAATTTCATTTATTACTTATTTGACGCATTGTTTACGCATGACATCATGTTGCATACATGATCGTTATCCAAAACTTGCTTTGAGGAAGCATGTGCATTTATATCGAGACCGTTTCGGTGAAATAATTAGTCATCGTACTGTAAAAATTGCATTGATGCGACTAGACTGCACCTGCACCTGCACCTAATCGGTCAAATTCCAAGGTTTTCCATACATGTCATATTTTTAAGATGTTCTAATAAGCTATAATTATACATAATATGTAGGTATATATAACAGGTATTTAATGACTATATGTAAATCAATTAAGTAAGGTTGACGTTAAAGCAATAAGAATTATTGGCAATCTATTCTATTGTTAACGGGTTTGTCGTTACTTTTAATGATAATTTTCATAAACTTGAATGAAAGAATACGCATTATTACATATTAAACATATTTGTGTAGCTTACATTATATAAAAACTGCGATGCTCTCCCCACCCATTTGATCATTCATTCGCAGTAGTTCTCTAACTTAATTGTACAAACTTCCGTCTGAACTGATTGCACATTCAAAGTGACATATTATCGGAGCATACTCGAAAACTCATAAATGTAATCCTACTGTGGATCCTTGATACTTCGATAATGAAACTGATGACGTTTTACTCGTGTCGCGTGGGTCGCCTTATCGCTGTTTCTCTCATCATGCAAGCAATCGTTGCAGATGCAATGAAACTCGGTAAGTTATTAAATTTCATGTTATGTAGGCTTTGTTATATTAAATATTGACATTCTTTGCAAGCAGCCTTTCCTCGCATGTTTGACTTTCATTCAACAGAAGCCGTCTCGAAATGTATATTGCCACATGCTCCGGGCAGATGCAGAGGGACGGTTGTGAGGTGGTACTTTGACACGAAAACGTTACGCTGCCACAAGTTTGTGTACGGGGGATGTGGAGGTAACAAAAGCTTCTAGATTGGGGGTGACTGTTAAAAAAAAGATTGAAAATCTTCATTTTTAATGATTTCTCTTTTTTGACCTACAGGTAACGAGAATAACTTTCACTCGAAGAAAGATTGTCAGCATGGATGTAGACTCTGGGTGTTATTACATCGTGGACATGGAAGCATGTAATACTCCTACAGTGGTAGAGCTAAAGGGTTTTTCTTTGTGAGAAAAAATTTGTTAGTGCGCATGTGTTTGTGCTCAATTTTATGCCATGTTAATATAATCAGTACAACTTAATGTGACATCATCATTTCAGTGAAATCTGAAACACATTTTTACTTCCAGTTCCATATAATAATATGTAATGTAGTATTCCTGTTTTACTCACTAATTCAATGACAAATGAGTCACGGCCATATCCCAAACTTACCACACAAAATCCTAAATATATTATCCCTGATAATACGAGTACTTGCATGTATAACGTTGTTAATTAGAGTAGTTAGCAGTTTGGTCTTTGCTGTAGGCAAACATACGGATCAGCCAAGCTCATTAAATCGATTCATTTTGCAGAGTACAGCAGTAATCTGCGTACTATGCAAATTGATAATATTTCAGTTTTATCAGTCAACTAATATTTAATATTATGTATTCCTTAATACTGTTTGTTATTTGCTCAATTTTACATATTTATTCGATTGTACAGAAACATAATCTGTGTAAGCAGCAAGTTCCTATTTATTGATAATAAACGTGCATCTGTCATATTCAGTGAATGTTGAAACTTTTGTCTTGCTAATAAAAACATCGTAAAACCAATCAGTCAAAAACACTTGTTCGTTTCTCACAGTACTTTTTAAATTTTGGGCTAAAACCCCGACATTCATCGCATGCGCTTACAACAGAGCATTCACGTCCGACTTACAGAGCAGAACAAAGCACAATAGCTGATTGATCATAAATTTCTTTTTGAAACAATAAAAATCAAAAATTAATATATATTGTTGCGAAAATGGGGTCATTTAAATGGCAACTGTTTGCAACACTCTTTTTCAATTTCTGTTGCAAAAACACGTTTGCTGTAGATTACTTTCCTACTGGCTATTTCGATTCCTCTGATGTGACAAAGGTTACCTGGGCTCATGGGGTGAACTCGCAAAAAAACCTGGAAGATAGCATCAAGGATTCATCTATAAAAATGCTCGAAGCGGATTTGGTTATGGGCACCATCAAAGGCTCCAATGACACAACGCCCATTGTCATCATGGCGCATCCACCAGAAAACGTATCAGACCTAAGCTTCGTCATGTTCTTAGACAAAGTGATTGAGTACAATAGAAATTTGTCGCTGAATGAGAGAAAAGGAATTAAATTGGACTTTAAGGAGCTAGAGGCAGCAAGTGTGGCACTTCCTATGATCAAGGAAAAACGGGAACAGGATCCAGAACAAGTACATTTCCCTATTTGGATTAATGCGGATATTCTCCGTGGTCCAGTAAACGCATCAGAGAGTAAGGTCAACGGAGGGCAACTAATTGACCTGCAAAAGAATAATTCACCCAACAGCACACTATCTATTGGGTGGACAACCAGATTTGGGGTGCAAAGCGATAATGGTGGTATGTGTGTTCGCAGCCAAACTAAAATCTGCTTTTCGAAAACAAAATTTATTTAACTTTGAAATTCATAACTGATCAGTTTAACTGGCATACTAACTGGTATTTTGCAGAAGTCCTATTGAATGGCTCATACACACAAGAAAATATGGAAGAAATGGCAGGCTTAATCAAAACCAAATTTCCTGCGACGGAAAATAGAGCAGTCGAAATCACATTTCCTCTCAGGGCTGGTTTAGCAATTGGTAATGTGACAACCGTTAAATTTCTTTTAGACGAGTCAGAGATTGGTTTTGCCTCCCCATCAATCACTCTCTGGGAAGGAAGAGATGATCCACTAATAGAACGAGCGGTACTGGACAATTTTCTCAAAGAGATTAACTCGAGTAGGGTGTTTGTGGATTTGCCGTATAGTTTGGCTGAGAAGTCCGCTGGGAAGACCACCAGCAGTGAAAGCAAAATGTTAGTTTTAACTTTGCTTATCCCATTCTTCGCGTTCTCTTCAAAACTGTTTTCTTGAACAAATATGTACACATGGAATTATAATGAGTTTAATATGTAATCAATGATTAAAGTACCTAGTCATTCCTTGCTTTATATTTTAAATGATATAACATTTTATTTTTAATCATTGTTCAACAACTATACTAGGTATAATTACAGTAACAATAATAATCATTGTTGATTTATGGAGAGAACACCTGGAATGAAAATCTAGTAAGAATATGACATTGTAAAGTATTGTTTTTATTACAAAGTAAGACATTTAAAATAAATCTTTTAAATCCACTCACTCTCTACCCATCCTCTTCATTATGTTGTTTTGTCAAGTCAGAGGCCTGCTTCTGAAGATTTTGCAACTTTAAATTAAATCTTTTCATATCGTTTGTTTTTTTTGCATGAAAATTACAATAATTTTTCATATCTAGACATTGGCCAACATTACATTAGAGGTGTACCAACAACTGGATAACTACGCAATATAATATGTTCTCTATCTATATAAATCCACCAGCCAAAGTAATTTAGAGAGTAATTTCTAGTACAAGTTTTTCGCTTACAAAATAGTAGTATATATTTTTATGAATGAAGGCACTAGTCACATTGTTTGAATTTTTTGCTAGCGTAAGACGCACATAATATGTCATCCATACATTACATTTTACATTCAAAAATCACTACTATGGAATACAGAAAGAATATAGCAGATTACATTGCATTGCATCAATAGTGGAGCACCCACTGTGTACTATTAAATATTGGCGAACATTTAACAATATTTTTATGCAGTTATCACTATATACCGATTGTAATTTTGAGGTAATACAGTTGCAATATTTCTCGACAATTTATACCGTTACCACATATTATGTACATGTGCTATACACATATCAAATTATGCTTAGGTTAAGTATTTACATTATGAAAACAAATTAGAGCTATTTTGTTTTATGCATTATGTAAACTTAGGCTATAAAATAAGTACTGGAATAAATAAACCGGAAAAGGTAAGAGAGACAGCAAAACAATATTCAGTTGCAGTTTAGGGATAACTTTTTATCATGACATCTTACCATTAGCGCTATTAAAATTAAATTGTTTGGTAACACTTCTTGAAAAAAATCTTACAATGTAGGTCAATATTTACAGATCTGGCATAAAACATATCTCATCCACATATTTTATATGTTTTGGAATGCGGATTGGATACCTAATCAATTTAGGAAAATTCCGATTCAACTTTAATCTGAAGTAGGCATCTAGAAAATTGAAACGACTGACTAAAGGTCACCAGAACATTCGCACAAGTTCTCACACTTTACTCAATAAAATATTACATATACCTACAAAGTAATAATGATAAGCCTGAATTATTATGTGGGTTTGTTGATTTTGATTATCAAAAAGCGGGATTGTTATTTACAGTAACCTAAAAATCAATTGATTTGCGTATCAACGTATCAATATAATCAAAATGACAACTGCATATTATTATGTCTCTGGTGGATGTAAAGCTCTTAATCTTCATCATTAATTATTTTGATTGGCACCACGTGGCTTGTTGAGCCGTGCTTACAATCTACTTATATCTAAGCTTGTAATATATTGCATTTTGCATTACAATAATAGAATAATATTTTGTAAAAAAATCTTCATATTATTTATTTGCTCCTGAAATCTTGAGCAGGCACCAGAAAACTCACATTATTACTGGCAAGATTATTAGTTCCATTGGTATTATTATTATTGCTGATATAACTAATGATATTATTGTTTGATAATGTTGCGTTAATATTATTACTATTGTTATGATTAAAGTTTGGTTGTTGAGATTGCTGAAGTTGCTTCTGATGCTCCAGTCGGTCCCTCCAGATTTGTTTCATCACTTGATACTCACTCGGACACACTTTCTTCCAGAAGTAGTAAAAACACACACACTCATTTCCACTCTTGGTCCCAATAGCTTTTGAAATCTTTATGAAATCTTTGCCTATTTGGATGAGGGCAATTTGAAACGCCATAATTTCTTCTGAAGACCAACGTTGATTTTCAGCGTAAGAATAGCTGCGAAGCTTGGCTGGAAGTGTGGGCAGTTTCTCCATCAAACGAAGAAGAGCTTCCTAAATGACATATTTAAAAATTATTATGAAACGACTACAAATGATCAGCAAACTTAAATTTTTCTATGCACTTACCCTAATGTTACCCTTGCTGAATGTCAAAAGATGCAATGCATACTCCTTATTCATTCCACCGCCGGGTACAGCAGAGCAACAGGCAAATTCAAGATATTTATCGACTGAAACAAACCAAACAGTTTAAAGTAACTCTTTTTACACAACAAAATGCTATATTAGTTAACAAACTATATTTCAAATATGTACCTTCTTCAAATGTACACAAATCAAAGATGGTAGGATCCCACAACTTTTCATCCAGACATCTATAAGCTTTATTCCTTCCTTTGGTTCCTTTAAAAGTTGGAAGATCGGCTTGGTGTTCTGAGCCAACTCGAATTTTTCGACCCTTCTCCACTTTCCCATTCAGCCACTTATCAACAATCTTCTTTGGTAAAGGGAATGGTGTAAAAACTTCTAACGGTACGAAGGACTGCTGTTGCATACTAATTGTGTAATTGTTGTTGGGACAGTGCAATACAATATCCTTCGATCCCAAGAAATTGCTGGTGCCGTTGGTTATTACTTGAGCTCCATTAATTTGCATGGTTGGGAAGGTGTTTATGGGTGGAAGGCAGTTCATTCCATTCTCATTGAGCTGGGAGGAGAAATTAGCCTGAATTTGTTGGGATAATGAAACTGGGGGCATTTGAGACACGGTTAAAATTCCGTTTTGGTGAGTCGTCCCTTTATTGTTATGATGCAAACCGTCAAATCCGTTAATGAAAATGGGATTTTGCAATTCAGGTTGTTGTTGCAAATGAGAATACTTGTGTAGTTCTGCGG
This sequence comes from Willowsia nigromaculata, assembly GCA_034700605.1. Taxonomy (NCBI): domain Eukaryota; kingdom Metazoa; phylum Arthropoda; class Collembola; order Entomobryomorpha; family Entomobryidae; genus Willowsia; species Willowsia nigromaculata. The sequence goes on from JAQIXX010004355.1 coordinate 14,302, forward strand.
TGGGTGTGATGTTGACCGAATTGATGGACGGAGGTTGTGATTGGTCTGGGGAGAAAATTGGCTCCACAGAAGATGGAGGATTGACTAGACTTGACATGCTAGGATCACTGTAACTTGAGCCGTTCCCAATGGATGGAGATGGGCAAATGAAAGATAGTGATTGGTTTGGCGGGGCAACAGCTTCGAATGGAGAATCAGGTCCTGGTGTTAGACAGAATGAGGAATTTGGCGACAATCTAGACAACGAAAAAATGATGCATGAACTATTATGCAACCTTTGTTTTTTAAGCGTATTCAAGTTTGTCATGTGATGTTTTACATGGGAGTATAACAAAATCCGCCTCCAGCAACAGGATCCTTTGTAGATGACTCGTCTGGTGTGTCAGAAGAAGTTGAGCAAAGTAGGGAATTTACGCAATCTTGTACGTTGGATAAGCTGTTGTCCGTATTGTCAGACGATGTGCTATTTCTCCATTCCCACGGAAGGTTACAGGGGTCATCCTGATTATTTGGTGGGCAAACAAGTATAGGCTCTGTAACACTTTTCAATGTCGAATGATTATTGGTCATAAGGCCACAATTTAAAGATGACATTTCAGGAAGCTGTTCATGAAATCCTTTGTTCATCTACAAAAGAAAAAAATCAGTTTAGTCCTAGCTACAGATTGGTATTTAAGATTATTAAAAAAATTCTCACCTTTCCGATTGTTTCTTGCTCAGAAAATGGGAACATGTTGGAATTTCCATTAGTCACGTTACCCATCCCATCTACATAAATTAAATGGAAGGCTTGGCATAACTCATCTGGAATAATTCCGCAGTCCAATAACGCTATGTTAGACTTGTCCATTGTGACAGGTAGAGATCCATTGTTGCTTCCACCGACAGACTGCTGAAGAATATTACTATGCTGCTGTTGTTGAGGATGGTGATGCACCGTATCCCTTGCAAGTTGGGGTAACAAGATGTCATTACTATGAGCCATATTACTAGTCCCATTCGCTATTCCTCCCACATTTCCACCTCCACCAATTCCAGCATTGTTACCAGGTCCATCACCTCCGATGAGAATGCTGAGGTCTTGGAAGCTTGGTTCGAGATTAACTGCAGCAATGCTATTATTAAGATTACTGCTACAACTATTGTTACCGTTAGAGTTAGTGTTAGAAGAGTTGCTACTAAAAGTGTTAATAAGTTGATGATGATCACAGTTTTTGTCTTTTTCCGTAGAAGAAGTGGGTTCCATTTTGAGCTTAATATTTTCCATTGATACTTTAATACAGGGCTGTTGTAGCTGCTGCTGGGCTTGTTGAGCAACTAAAATGTTTGCAGAGACAGAGCCATTGGATTTACTCTCGACAAAAGATGATTTGGTGGAGCCCTTCTCCGATTTTGATTTACTGTTAGCCACCGATGAAGATGATGGCTGTTGGGATAACGGTTCCGTCGAAGTGCCATTTTCTCCTGCTGCTGCTTTCTCCGCAGCTGCCGCAGCTGGAAACAAAAGTAGTTTCGATAAATAATTCTAAATGTCAATCATATAAATAGGTGGAGAAGAATTATGGGATAAATGGTGCGTGACAAAAATTACCTGCCAATTTCAATAAATTATTCCGCCTCTCCTTAATTTTCTCTTCAATTAGCGCCCTCACACTTACGCTTGCTGTCTGTAACGGTGTGCTGTGAGTATGCTCCTTTGAGACTTCCTTTTTCTTTGGCCCTTCCGTTTCCTTGAATTTACACGAAAAAAAATTGTAAAAAGAAACGAATTGAAGAAATACTATACTCTGGAATTTTGAACATGACAAAGGGTTATTACGAAGGGATTAAGAGAATACACCCGGATTCTCAATGAGGCAAAAAGTTAGGGTACTTCTATAAAAAATGTGTCTGGTTTTTTTTCTAAAAAATGAATGTTAGTTTGTCTCGGGAAGTTTTCACCACAATTACAAAGAGAGATTGATTATGATGAAATAAACCTTTTTGAAATATCCCCCATGTAATCTCATATGCCCGTTGAGAGCAGGAGTATTCTTAAACCTTCGACAACAAATACTGCACTCAACTGGCTTGTCTTCACCATCAGCACCACCCTCCGACAATGGATCATCTTCCACCCCATTCATGAGTGCATCCCTGGGTGACTCACACCAACTTACTATGCCACCGCTACCAACGCCTGCTGCAATGGAAATGGTTGGTACTCCAGTCGGGAGTTGAAGTT
>JAQIXX010004356.1:0-16524 GCA_034700605.1 Willowsia nigromaculata
TTGATTGGTCTGCACATAGATTCCACGCAAGTGGAATGCTGTGGGATGAATTTCAGATTCATTTGCTATCGTCGAAACCTGCATTGGAATTTGTTTTTATTGGATATGAGACAAAATAGTGAAAGTTTTTGAGCATTGACACTGTTCACAATAATTTTATTTTGCGTCAAAATTCATGATAAACCAGATTCGATATTAGGGATCAAATAATTTAATGCAGTAGTCCGAAATTTGTACTGGATATTGTAAAGTATGGCGGAGAGATTATAAAATATATTAGGTTCTCAATCAAAATCATTGTGAATTTTCAAGAAGCAAAAGTAGACAACCTGTTCCAACACGGAATCATTTTTCTATGATTCATCAACTCAAAGAATCGCTCTCTGTTGGTGTAGACCATTGTCTGTGCACTTTCTTTTGAGTTAGCTCGCTTCATTATGTATTAAGCTTTCCAAGTTTGAAATTGAGTCCAGGTGAAATTTTTATGTTAATGGAATACTTTTCAAGTTTTTGCTTTCATCAGTAATGATTACATTTTTACAGAATTGCTCATTTTAAATCAGGCAATACTCGGCAAACACAATTAACTCATTTTGCTTTGGTCTCTACACATATGCAAACATGAGTTTTTAAAAAACAATTGCATCTCAAAAAATCAACTGGAAGGTATCTGAAAGTACTGAGAACTTACCTTTCTTACTCTCAGTGATGAACCAAATTAGGCTTCACATCCGGAATGACCAAGAAAATTTTCATGTAATAGTGAGATATAATTATTTTTTTAAAAATCAAGCGAATTCATTTTGTTTTTATAAAGTAATACGATTGTGATTGTGTGTGCATAAATAAAAAATTAAATTTATAAACCTTGAATGACCCACTATGTGCAATTCGTAGATGAAATCAAACTTTTGTGACTTGAAGTTAACGCCAACACTGAAACATAAATATTTGGCTATGGTTTGAAAGTGTTATGTATCAAATTGAAAATTATTTTATTCGCTTGGGTTCTAACCTTGCAGGAAGTCCATTGAACAACAAAGAGAAAATTTGAGAGATAGATTGTAAATGGTGTGAACCTGGCTTCCATTAGTTTCTGCATAGCTTGCTGGCACGTTTTGCATCAAATAATTCAGGCGGGGATGAAAGTCTTATCGGCAATTATGGGAATGAAACGTATGAATTCAGTTTTTGTTTTAAGCTTGCAAAAGCAAACAAATGTTCCAAAAAACATCTTAAAACTGACACATTTGGAAGTCCCAAAATTAATTGTGCATTCTTAAAGCGTTTATTTCATACGATAGATTCATCATCATCACTGAGCCTACATTCTCGCTAACTGTAACCAGCAAGTTAGGAGGGTGCAGTATGCCACTTCAATGTGGTTCTGGGATGCTTTTTAATCAATTAAAATTTTATATTGATCAAAAGCGCTCAATGAGCTGACTACATTTTTCAATGAGGACAAAATTTTTCACAAACTGCAATCGTGGTAAATGGAAATTAAACTAAATATTTGTTCTATGCCTGAAGCTCTTGCGTATAGTTACAAAACTTTTTATGAAAATTGCTGAACATTTTCTATGATTTATAAGTGTTCGCTTAACTTATGATTCTGCAGATTTTACTTGACTTTGACCTAGAGAAATAACGCAGTTCAGTCATTTCTTTGAAACTTGTACCCATTGACAAGTTTACTCATTGAGAGCTTCTGATTGATATATATTTTTTAAATTGTCGAATAGCCCAGAGCCCAATTTAAGAAGCGTGTGGTCCTTTGCTTTTATTACTTCTTCCATCAATTTTCCTAAGCATAAGCAAACTTTTCAATTTCAAAATCTGTTTAATTTTGTTTAAGATACAGAATTATTTAATAAATCAGCTACGTATGTCAAAAGTTTTAAAACGTTCTAGTAATCTGAAAAAAGTCGACACAAAAAGTTGACACAAAAGTCTTAACAATGCCATAGGGAGGCATTAATATTTCCTGAACTGTTTGTTCACTTCAGTATTCTGGAATTGTGCTGTTTTTCATAATTATAAAAATAATTGATCTGATTAGGTGGAATCCGAGAATAAAAAATATGGGATGGAATAAGAATTGTAGTGTTTGTATTTTGATTTTGATAAATGTGAAGAAAATTTTTGCTGACTCTTTGAGATTGAACTCTGGAAGGGCTAACATATCCTGTTAGAAAGCGGTGATGACTTTCTGAAAATATATTTTTAGTTTCAAACAATCAGATGAAAGTATTCATGGTGTTTACAATGTGTAATGAGCTCATTTTTCTGAAAGGATAATGATGACATTTTCGCTTCATGTTTGTAGGGAGATTTTTTGTCTCCAGATATCAAGCGCCGAAGCCAAAATACCTAGTAGTGTATTGTCATCGTTTTTAACTGACTTTGGTTTGGAAAGGCGCCTTACTCTTAGCAGGTCCTACATGTGGATACCCTGTTGTTTTCTTCGAGGATCTCTGTGAAGTCCTTCAATACATTTTTAGCTCAGTTTAAATCAATCAATAATTGAATCGTTTCATTCCAGCACTCTCCAAAACTTCACTGTAATAGTTTTCTCATTTATTACTATGTGGTTAAGCACTGGAGTAATCTATCGTGCACTAATTTACCATAATTGCATTTGTTTTATTGCTGGCTTTTAAGTATAACATAGATTTTTGCAAATCTCAAATTTCCCGTGTTTACCCTTCCCAATTTTTCATCATGATTTAATGATTTCAGATTATTGTTTGTGCCAATTTGATCTTTTCAGCAGAAAAAATCTTAAAGATTCTCAAGGAAAATTTCCTCAAGACAGTCTTCGGTGTCACATTTTCTGTAGATTGGATTGTGTACGTAACGCACATGTTCCTAATATCCCCTCAGCATTTGTGTCAAGTTTTTGATAAATTTAAGAATTTATAACTTTTACTGATAAGAAGATAATCTGGTTTGCTCGGAAAGCAAAAAAATCCTCCATACTGAGCCAAGAAGATGGTGTAAAAGTTTGATTTCCACTAGCATGAGTGACTCAACGACCAAATTTGCTGACAGTGCTTCAAAAACTGTTCAAACTTGAGGACAATCCAATAACTTCTAAAGTTGATGAATGTGATAGCCTTCTTTATTCGTTTGTCTAGAAAATACACATGATAAATGTAAGTTAGAACCGAACAAAGTGGTACAACACGTTGAATATGGGATTCATTCATTATTGCTTTACACACGTTGTTTGGAATTCGCTTTATAGATAGGAAAAGGTGCTTAAAATTGACGCTGCTCCCAATAAATACTTATTAAGTTAATGTTTCAGTCAGAGCAGATTTTTCCCTTACACTTTGATCATGTAGATTGACTATGATTACGATTAGAGTAGAGCATCGGACTGAATATGGATTTGTAAAATGAATCCGTAATTACACAAGGTTTTTGAAAATCTTTCTCGAGTAGTAACACACATGGCTTGCGTCCTTCTACGAGATAATCCTATTTTACAAAAAATTAACTATTTTTATTCCCAAGAGGAGTTTGGAGAGAGGAAAAATCATTTGAGCATTTTCTTCTGGGTCACTATCATTTTCTTCAATGACCCAATTTGAACTGCATCCTCAAATACAAAGGTTTTACGTTGTATGGTCCATTAATTTATAATAAAGCCTTGTCTTAAACGCTTACGATAAATTCAATCAATTTTTTGTTTATTTTGTTGTTTCATTTCACTCGCTTAATCACGTATTTTGCTTCCCAAATTGGAAATGCTTTGAGGAACAATTCTGATATCAAATCCCCAGTCAGAATAAATACTGTTTAAGATTTTTCTTTTCTCACGGTAGCAAGTTGGCTGTATCAGTGAAAGTTGTCATGCATTGGCGCTGTTCACAATAAGTATTTTTTGCGTCAAAATTTATAATACACCAGACTGAATATTGGGCGGCATCAAATTTAATGTAGTTATCCGAAATTAGTACTGGATACTGCAAACAATGGTCGTGAGATTTTAAAATGTTTTAGGTTCTCAATGAAAGTCATTGTGAATTTTCAAGAAGCAAAAGTAGACAACCTGATGCAACAGGGAATCTTTTTGTATGATTCATCAACTCAAAGAATCGCTCGCTGTAGATGTGGACCATTGTCTTCGTAGTTTTTTTGAGCTGGCTCGCTTTATTCGGCTTTCAGCTTGCCAAGTGTGAAATTTATTTCAATTGAAATTTTTATGTTGATGGAATATTTTTTAAGTTTTTGCTTTTTTCAGCAAAAAAATTATTTTTACAGGATTGCTCACGGCAGCACTCGGTTTAAAATGAAAAGCTTCGGAAAACCATCCACTGCATTTAGCAACGAGTTTTCAGCAGTCAGGATAAAAGTAGGCTATTCAGGCTATTAAAAATATATCACGCCATAGGGGATTCAATGATTGTCTCTCCACCGTCGATCATCTCATGTGCGGACCAGAAATAATCTTTTGTTTTGTTTTTTCAAACAATGAAAAGTCTATGATTATAATTTAAGCCTAGAGAGGGTTCATCAAAACGTATCATCCACCGCCCATCAGAATACAAACACGCTATTTCTGTGCCACCATTTTACATACAATTTTAAACGGAATTCCTACAACTCCATCATTCAAATGCTTCACTATTACTTACAACAATGTTATTCTATTACTTCACTATTACTTACTTACAACAAACAACAAGTCACAACTTTTGTTTCATTTCGTTTAACTAAGGCCGTACTTCTTTAATACTAATATTCAAATCATTATTTTTATTTATGAACCTTCTTAAGTGTTCTCCACTGTAAAGAAGTATACGTTATGTACTTATCTTAATAATTTTTACTAATGATTAGATTTGATTTCTTACACATCTTTAATAGTCAATTGTAAAGTGAAAGTAATTATTTTTGAATAACGTACATACAATTACGATACAACTTACAACGTTTTTTCCATTATTTGTAATGTAATAGTAAAATGTGACACGGCATTTCAAATTCAGGTTTACATGTGGCTGAAAATAGTAGCATAGTAGGTACTTTGTATTTTTTTATCGGCTGGTCGGCTGGTGAGACACTTGAGCCATTCTCAGTCGAACCCTTCTGACTTAAAATTTATAATCTTTAAAACTCTATTGTTTTAATGAAAAGAAAGACAGAGTTAAGCCGAGGTCGGCAGATGAACTGGACGAAATTCGAGAGAATACCAACAGCGGAAGGTGGGATCGGGGTCTGAGATTTTTTGACATCCCGTGTTAAAAGGTACCCTTTTAAGGCGTGACATGGGGGTGGGGGTCTGAAAAATCGTTCTTTAAGCATTACGTACTAAATGGATTATTTCAAAGAGGTAAGTTAAACTCTTTGTTGTGATTGTTCAACAGAATCATGTCAGAAGAAGAAAACTTTGTTGAGCAGATTATAAACAATTCCATTGCGTATTACATTTTATACAAAATCCACGCTCCTTTTGAAAGATTCCTGCAAAGTTTACACCTTAATTTTATCTCGGTCAGGTAGTCTTAAGCATTTTTGTTAGACTTTCATCCCTGAATTTGCTGCAGCAAGAAACTACTTCACTAAATTTTATCAAACAAATTTTGTCTAAAATATTGAAGTAACATTTAAATTCCAAGTATTTGAATCGATTCGTTAAAAAAGGTAAACTCCTTTATTCAATTTTAGTGTGCTTACGGATTTAAAAATATATGATTTATGCAAGAAGACAGGAAATGTAGGTCACAGCCAATTTTAATACATTACGAATACTTACAACATTTTTTAACTGCGTTGGGAATGTGATGAATCATCTAGTTTGCAGATTTTCTTGGTCTAATAAGATATATGGTACACAATGCTTATTAAAGCAGTAAGTCCTTATTTTATATAATCTCTAGTTGGTCAGCAAAAAAAGAAATCTATATTATACTGTAAATGTGGCTATACTTGTAAGACCCTTTTAAACCCAAATCGCTTAACAGTCTGCACAAATAGGCATTATAACATACTGCTACTCCAATATTTACAAATATAGGGAACAAAACGAGTATTTTTATGATCTACAAGCCTTTTCTTACACAAGAAAATTGTCATCATAAGTATCCGTCAGCACATCACTTAAAGCATAGGCTGTACTTTCCCCTGAAATGTTTAAAAAATCATTAACAAGAGAGCAATTCATGATCTTATTCACTTCTGTAATAATAGATTCTGCAATTGTTGCCACCATTTTTACCTCTTACTGAATTTATTGCTCCTTTTGACATTTAAACAATATGAGACGCGCTTACAGTAGCTTAAGATGAAAAAACTATTGATTAGTAATATTTGATACAATATCCAAAACTCTATCTTAGTTTGTTACGCTGATTACGCTATTCGTTGTCGTCTCTTTAGACACACATTTCTCTTCTGTCCTGTGGATGAACGGCAGCCATTTTGGCAATAGTGACTTATACATCTCTCTAAACTGTTTGCTCATAAATGCGTACAATACAGGATTTATACTGCTGTTCGAAATACCAAGTAAATGCACAATAGGTATTAAATAAGCTTTCCAGTCGTCAAAATAGTCAATCAAATACAACTCGACAAAAAGAAGGTAGAGTGGAAGCCAACTAAGTAAAAAAGCGAGTGTCACAATCGTCACCATTTTTCCCACACTCTGGCGAGTTTCCCGATGCATTCTCCGAATACGAGACGCACGACCACATTCCTTTGGGGCTTTACGTTTTGAAACATTCCACCAAATGAGGATGTTTGAAATGAAGATGACGAGCAGAGGCAAGACATAAGAGAAACACAGGGCAACAAGCGTATGGTAAATTCCTCTGTCTACAACCAGCTCTACTAGATTGATGCAGTATCTTGAATTCGAATCTTTCCAATTGAAAATCACCATATAGTAGATTATCAGTGTGAGTGATATAGTCCATATCAGGCAAATTGTACATATAGCTTGTCGCTTGGAAATTCCTCTTGGTGGCACTTGAGGACGACAGATTGCTTTGCATCTGAAATATAATATTTAATGTTAATTTTCCTTCTAGGAAATAAAACAAACCCGTTTTGTAATGTGAAACTTTGACACTGCTGCCAACCAACCTGTCCAGTGAAATTGCTGCCAACAACCATGCTGAGGCGCACACAGAAATCCATTCCATGAACCGCACAATTTTGCATATTGCCGACCCCAGTATCCAAGCTAAAATATAATTTAGAAATTACAAGTTTTTTTTGATTCCCTTCATATAAAAATGATTTATCTCAATAAAATTTCGTTTTCAGTGAAGTAGATAATGCAACCAAATATGATCTAAGGAATCATCCATTTAGTAAATGTAATTTAGTAAATTTAGTAAATCGTAAATAAAACTGAAATGGTAATTCATGCTCCTCGCAAACACATTGCAACTGCAAAAAAATTATGCATACCAGTGGGTGACTACAGTGTGAAATACTCTGAAAAAATGAAATCACTAGGTATTGTAAAAGATGCAAACTTAAATTGGAAATCTCAAGTTGAAATAGTCACAAGAAAAGCAAATAAATCGCTATGGAGGATACGAGCAATGAGAGCAATGCTCACCTCTACTCAACTCAAACTGGCTTTAGAAACCACTGTCCTATCCCAAATCTACTACCTTTGTTGTGTGTGGGGAGAGGCTTCAAATGTAACGCTGCAGCAAGCAGAAAAAGTTATTAGAGATGCAAAAAGTATGTTTAGATGTGCGCAAGAAAACGAACGTGCTTATATGTCACCAACGGAATCGGAAAAAGGCACTCACTCCCCACCTCAATCTAAAAATGACTGGTTAAGCATTAAGGAAATGCGATTGTTTAAACTTGCTATCCTTACTATAAAAGCAAAGTTTAAAATAAACCCTCCAATGTTAAACTACATTTTGAATGAAGAAGCTATACAAAAAGTAAATACAAGAAGTGGTAATGTTGAAAGTGTAGATAAGTCTTTATGTATAGACTGGCTACAAGAACAGTGCCTAAAATCATGGTTAATGATACCGCAGCATATAAGAATCAGTCAAAATATAAATTAAATAAAACAAGCAGCAAAAGCAGCTATTATACAGAGCAGGATTCCTGAAGAGTGTGGATGTGATTTAAGTTGTATAGACGATGTGATCCAATCTGTCAGAAATTTATACAACAATGACTAATGTGATATGTGATTTTGTGTTTTTCTCCCAATCAGCGTAACAGCCCAGGATGGGGTGCTGATTGTTGTAAAACTAACTAATTAACTAGTACGTAACGCTAAAAACTGATTTTTCAGACCCCCGCCCCATGTTACGCCTTAAACAAAGGAAAGGGCGTGACATGGAACGTCACAAAAACTCAGACCCCCCTCCCAACTTCGGCTGTTACGTACTACATGGATGTTACCTAACCCACAATCTTCAACAATCATCGGGACGAAAAAAAATAAAAAAATATGAACATATAAATACTAATTAAGATAATACAAACTCTGCAAAATAAACGCAGAAATAAATCAATTCAGAAATTAATGAAGATTGAGTTGGCTGAACCAGAGATCGGAAAGTTTCATAATTCCGATTAGATAATGTCACATTTCTCAAAGTGGAATTCTTATAACTTTTAATTCTAAAAAGTATAAAAAGAAAATATTTTTTAATTCAAGACTTTTGTGTGTGTGTGTGTGTCAATAGCACTAATAATAGTAGAAAAAACACCAAGTGAAACATCAAAAAAAATCCTTAAAACAGGGAAATTTATCTGCACAAAGCGACCTGTGTATTTTAGATACTGACAAAAAATCCATTTGAAAGCTAAGTTGAGTATAAAACCTATAACCTTACTATTGAATGTCCTGACGTATTGACGCCATTGAAATAAAAAATATTGTTGCGACCTCTAAAGAGGCTATGCCGTCAAAACCGTTATAGTTTTTTTTTAATTTCGAAATTATGATGAAAATACTTTTGAGTGATACGATACACGCCCTATGTTTGTTTAGGTGAAATTGGCAGTAGTAGCTGATTTTAGGGTTGTCGTCTACAGGTGACTTGAAACTCCTTTCTGGCCATTGCCTTGACCTAAAGAATATATCCCAAATTTTATGTCAATCGGTAAACTAATTATACAGAAATCATATACACACACATACAGACTGACACACGCACACACTCACACACAAATATACAGCATGTCCAAAACAGTTCATTATTCATTAGTTAATAACAATATACGTTGAGTAGCACACCAAAACAATTAACTTCAAATTCTATGTAGTAACAAATTATATATATTGTGAATTGTGTGATGGTTGAAAATCAACCTTTGGGGCCTAGGCCCTTTTGACGCAGACATTTTCGGCTCACTGTGCATTATGAAAATTGAATAATTAGAGCATCCCAAATGCTCTTATTACTTATTTTTCATAATATCACTATTCTCATAATGGAATTCTTATGACGATTAATTCACATAAAATTATGGTTGCTCATAAAGTGACAGTTTCTGTAATTGCAAAGAATCATTATACAACTTCCAACATTATCAGACAGACTCTTCCAGACTAACAAACGTTACTCATGCAGTAACGTTTTCACATATTTTTGTTACTTGAATCATTATTATAATTAAGTGGCGTTATTTTAGCTTACGCCAGAATATATTTCCAAGAAGTTCGCCTGGAACGCAGAACATAATGAGGAGTAAATCAGCCACAGCCAAGTTCGCAATAAACAAGTTGGTTACTGTCCTCATCTGCTGCCGTTTTATCACAACCAGAATCACCATAGAGTTGCCAACAAATCCTATGATAAGTATTAGTGCGTATGCCACGACAAAAGTAATAGTCCATCCTAAAGTGAATATCAAATATTCAGAGGAAAATAACAACCAGAGGTTTTCCTGCCATGCCTTATGATAGACCTCCCAATCCCAAGAGAAATTAGTGTCATTTGAAAACTCAGTCACAGGCTGACTACTATTATCCTCCGAGTACCATACAGTGGAGGAATCATAGTCATCAGTTTCTAAACTGTGATTGGACATAAGTCTATCCATCTCGTGGTTCACATCCATGTTTTTATATTTGTCACCACAGAATTTAAAAAATATTTCGGTTGGATTAAATCGAAGTAAGAATTCTTACGGATTTTAAATGTCACTTAGAACTATGTACAGAATACATAAATTTCCGTAATTTTGTTTCAACGATTTCTAAGATTATAGTGTATAAATTCTTCACACCTTCATTTCAGGTGAATTTGAACGATTTCTTGTTAGAAATGAGCACAGACAGTAGACTTTAAAACCCTCTGATTTGCATATTGCCCTGCTAAAGTCTACTTTTTATCACAGGAGAGAAGACCTATCAGCTTTGGAGCTCGAGCACGACTAATCTTCATTGCCACAGCCACTTAAGCAAAAGTGAACTCACAACTTTCAAGATGAATTTACATGTGCGTAGCATTGTTTCTTTTCTAATCCCACATCATCAAGTTTTACTATTTACATATGCATATCCCCGTACTATAACCACTCTATATTGAATGCATACAATTACAATCATACTACCTGTGAGTATCATACGATAAATTTATATTAAAAATCATTCGCTTACACTCGTCGTGTAAACAACAACTTTACCTAATTTAGTAGAATGTTTGAAGCCGCTTCATATCACTCACTATAAGTTCATAAGCAAAAAAGCGTATTATAGTCTTACATTTGCATTTCTCTAAGAGATCACTTTTATGCTTCTGCTACCATAGAATTGTATGTTTTTTTCCTACTGGTGTTACCAGTACGAGAATGATTCATCTCCGACTCATTTGCAATTAGTTGGTTAGCCTATTCTACCTGTTATCATAAGTTCAACACATTCCAGAAAGTGAAATAAAAAATCCTGTCAAACAGGCATTACGTGAGGATTTCTGCTTGCAATAGCGTCTTTATCTACTCCATGGCTGTCATAAACATGCAATTCTTTCGTGACTACGACAACAACAAAAAACTTTTGCCCAAAGAATTTGTATTAGGTCGACTCCAAACGACAGATTTTTGTGAGTTTAAACTTAGGATAACAATTGGGATGTTTTCAAGCAAAACTTTTTCATACCTAAATGCAACCGATGCAAAATACTTCATTTAATACTTTTCTTATATACTTACGTTTGTGTTGATGAGTGATGCGCAATTCTTATTTGTTGATGTTTGCTCAGAAACTGGGGATTAAATAATGGACAGTCATTGTAAAATTTACTGACTGAATTGTGCTAAAATTTATTTTAGAGAATCGGCTAATAAAAGGACAGCTAGAAGATGTTTAATGCAAAAAAGAATGCAAAAGTTGCAGACTCGGCATCAAGCACCAATATTTATAAAGCAAGTTCTTTTAAGTCGTTTACGTTGTTGGAGGCTTAAAAATGATAAAACAATAGAGATGATGATGATGAGATTAACTGAGGAAACTATTGTCCAATTGACACAAACAAAAAATGGTCAAACCAGTCATGCAAAGAATTATTGGAAGAAAATACGTCTAGAAATATGTTGTTCTCGTGCAGAAGGATCATAATATGAACTCATTGCTCAATAAATAATATTCAGAAGGAGGGTGCTCCTTTGATTTTTATAGTATTTATACGTAAAAATTGTTACAATAGGTTACTGCTTTTAATTATGTTCATAAAAAACCTTCATGCCACATGAATATCATATTGCAATAGATTGTACTTTAAACAAGAAGTATTCCTAAAATTATTAATTACAGTATCTTCCTTGAAATACTATATGAAGAAATCTTAAAAACAAAAGAAAGTGAAAGCGGTAACCTGCTAAATGACTGTGGGCAAAGACAAAGCCTCAGTGGCGCTTACTTTACATGATCCCCAAGTATGATTTAATTAAAAAATTAACTCAATGGCGGCAGACAAGCTGAGTTTTTTAGTTGCCTTTATTACTTTAACAGAAATATACAAAAATTCTTGTTTTTGAACAATCACACAAAAGTTCAGCTTATTCTATCTCGACTATACGTGCCAATTTCTCGTTCTCAACTTGATTATGTACATAGATTATCTGGAACGGTGGGGTCTTCATTCAAGAAAATGACAAATGGACCTAAAACCTGTTCACTATTCCGTATACCGACACACATAATGCTGCTGTGCTTTTAAGGTTTGTAGATATATTGCCATGTGGACTACAGGAATAAAAAATCCATCAATCAAAACTATTTTCAGTCGCTTTTAATGCACAAAGCAAAGTTTTAATGCACATTGATTACAAATATGTAGCAATTCCAAGATGAACGAGGGACCTCACCATTTATCTTTAATGTAGGTAGTTACACTGAAGGTGAGTGATGGGTGTTTATATTAGTTAATGCTTATTTAAAAACTACAAAATTACCAAAACATATATACCGTATTTCCTGTATTTATAGCCTGCCTGAATTTATAGCCCTGATTTTTACATTATTCTGATGATTATTTCCTTTACACATGCATATTGTACATAATTCTGTACATAAGTCTCTCCATAACTATCTATGCAATCAAAATATGCTATCATTCACTAAATTAGTGTATATGTGTAATTTAGGTTACACAGATATTAAAATATTTATGTAATGTAGTTCATTTGATATCCTAAAACATAAATTTGGGGTAAAATGTGTAGATAACTTCGCTTGATTTGAATTTTTAGCCTGCCTAAATTTATAGCCTACCAACGATTATAGCCTCCCTTCAGCCTATGAAATTTAAAAATTTAGCGGGCTATAAATATAGGTAGACTAAATTGTTTTAAAACTGAAGATTTTTAGTAGAGGATTTAACGTGTTGAAAGTATGACGCGCAGAAATGTAATGGAAAAAGTGAAGCTGGCACGTATAAATAAGTCTAAGGTCTAAAACGCGGACACAGTTCAGGAATATGCAAGCTTGTTAATTTTATTAGTTTGCAAGATAAACATTATACAGGTTAATATCTATGAAACAGATGGTTCTTTTGAAGTTAAAAGTTAGAAGAAATGTGATTGCTGTAAGCAACATTAAATTTATAACAGTGAAGAAAGCTAAGTTCTAGTTGGTCACCAGAGAAAAAACATTTCATATAATTTCGTGAACTTATCCATGTTTAAATTAGGTCTATTGAATAACAATTTTAAATTCTTGAACTTAAGTAACAAATATATTTGAGGACATACCTGCTACAAAATATAATATTACTGAAATATTTACAAATTATTTTGATTATTTCAGTATTTTTATTTATAATCTACAATCTGCAAATGAATATCTTCACACTTACAATCCTTTAGTGCTTCCCTAAAAACCAAAATCGCTTTTATTCACGAACTCCAGAGAAATGCAGTGACACAAAAAATAAGAGTGAGATAAGTTTAAAGTGTAATATCATTTGTCATAGTTTCTCTGGACGCACAGGATTTCTCGCAATTGTTTTCTGTCCTCTGGATACACCGCAGCCATTTTGGCAACAGTGACTCATACGCATTTCGAAACTTTTTACTCATAAACGCGTACAATACTGGATTTATACTACTATTCGAGCACCCAAGCAATGATGTTAGAGGAAATAAAATATCCATTAACTTCTCGTCATAATTCCCAACTAATAATGTAGGTATCAAAATACCGTAGTATGGAAGCCAACTGAGTAAAAACATGAGTGTCACAATTCCCAGCATTTTGCCAGCGGCGAGTTTCACGATGCATTCTACCAATGCGAGATGCACGAGCACATTCTTTTGGAGCCTTTCGTTTGGAAACATTCCGCCAAATGATGATGTTTGAAATCAAGATAAGAATGAGAGGCCAGCAATACAGAAGAAGCACAAAGACACCAAAAAAGTAGATACGTTCTAACAATGGGCTCTCCCACTTCTCGTTGCAGATTGGAATCGGATCATCATCATCCATCACGTAGACAATTGCCAAGGGAATAGGCAATGTCAGTGAAACAGTCCAGATCAGACCAACTGTAAATAGAACTTGTCGGTTGGAAAGTCCTCTTGGAGGCACTATAGGACGATAGATTGCTTTGCATCTGAAATATAATATTCAATGCCAAAATCAGGTTTATGAGATCATTCTTTATACATTGGAGTGTAAAGCTTTGATGCCAACCCACCTGTCGATTGAAATAGCTGCCAAAGAGTATGCTGAGGCACAGAAGGAAACCCACTTCATATAGTAAGCAACTTTGCACATTACCGGCCCCATTATCCAAGCTTAAAATATCAAAAAAAGTTTACAGCTCGTTTGTGATTGCTTTATACCTATGATGCTAATATTATACTTAATCTTAATTTATGAAGGTTTTATTTGAAAATACCATTTAATGGAATTTGAATTTTTTTTTAGAAGAGTATCAAAATCATTTGAAAATAATGACAAACTGTGAACTTTGACATGCTAATTTAGTAAAAGAAACCCAATTTTTCAAAAAGGTAAACCAATTATAATATTCAATCCAAGCAAATCAAGGATAATACTAACATTTGACAACGCAAATATTATATTTAAAGAGCAATTCGTCCAATTTATTATTGAACCAGCTCTATTCTAAACTAGTATCATTTAAGCGTACGCTTGAAAATATTAAAAAGAAGATCCGTTGGAACGCAGTAAATTATCACGAGTAGATCAGCCACAGCCAAGTTCATGATAAGCAAGTTAGTCACTGTCCTCATCTGCGGCCGTTTTATCACCACAAGGATCATCCAGTTGCCAACAAATCCAATGATGAATATTAGTGTGTATACCACAATCAAAGCGATGGTCCATCCTAAATTGTACCACAGATATACTTTATCAAATAGAACCCAGAAGTCATCCCGCCAATTGGGCCAATAGGGTTCATGGTAATCGTCCTCATTCGAAATTTTAGTCACTGGTTCACTACTATTATATCCAGAATACTGTAAAGTGGTAGAGTCATAATATTCGGTTTCTGAACTGTGATTGGATAGAAAATTATCATACTCGTAATTCACATCCATGGTTTTATTATTTGAAACGTGCGAGTAAATAGTATATATTGGATTTTAACAAGCTTTCTGAAGAATTTATTAATGTCACTGAAGCCAACGGATTTCGTGGATTTGCTTAAACATAAATTTGAAATTTCACGGTTTATTAAGTTATCACCAGCTAACTTTTAATCAATTCCGACATTTGATTTTTTGAAAAAGCACTGACTGAAGAGTTAAAAACCTCGAATTCGCACATTGCCCTGATAGTGTTTACTTTTTATCACAGAAGAACCACCAGCTTTCCAGTTCGAGGACGACTAATCATGATCACCTAAATTTCTTAAGACAAAAGTGAACTCACAACCTTCAAAACGAGAATTTATAGGAGTGTAGTAGTGTGTATCTTTTCGCATCTCATATCGTCATTTCTTACTTATTGCAGAGGCATATTCCTGCACCATAGTCACCTTCTCATGAAATGCTTACAAGCAACAAATTATTATTCCTCTCATGTCGTTTCAAATCTAAGACCCCCATATATTTATTTCAGGCTAGACTTATCTTTTTCTAATAGATCCGGACATGAAAATTCTTACAAAATATCTCGGGAGCACAACATTTGCCATCCCTGGCAAACCTGGAAGCTTCCTGGTTAAACTCCTCTTTTTCTCTCATTCTCTCATGACTTTGATAGCAAAACAAAATTTTTGATTTATTAGCTGGTAATATCTCACCTGTGGACCACCTGTGTGAGTTTAAAGGGATTTATTTCATATATTAGGTAATGTTTACTCACAAATAAGAATTCCTATGCTAGACAGTAACCGAAATATCAAATGACTGAACTGTGGTTATAAATAAAATTAACACGGGAGCATTTGCTAATGCCATCAAAGCAAAAGGATATAAAATGCAAGAAAAATGCAAAAGTGCAGATTCGGCAGCAATCGGATCGAGCAGCAATATTTATTGAGTAAGTCTTTTGTAGCAGTTGGGGGAACTGAGGAAAATCATTAAAACAAGGGACGATGAAAATGGTCAACCTGTTATTTAATTGATTTTAGAAAGAAAAGCTATCTTAAAGTGCAGCGTCATCGTACAAAAACAATGAGAGTTAGAGAATACATGTTAATTAATAGTATTCAGAAAATTCACATATACACTAATACTTGTACTAATATCTATACCTATAGATTTTCATAGATGGCTAGGTTTGAATATATGCAAAATTATTACAATAGAATTATTATGGTTTTTGTGCACCTAAAAACCTGTTCACTATTCTCTACACCACCATACATAAAATCGCTATTAGGATTTGTAAAAAAGTTAACCATGTGGACTCCAGGAATAAAATATTAATCCATCAACCAAAACTATTTTCAGTCGCTTTCAGTACTTGAAGCTAACATTCTAATGTACATTGGCTTCCAATATGTAGCAATTCAAATATGAACGTGCAAATTTTCATAACGGTAAATTCTCATAACGATTCAATTCGTATAATGGCACATTTGCATAAAGGGTTAATTCTCATAA
>JAQIXX010004357.1:0-16514 GCA_034700605.1 Willowsia nigromaculata
CATGGTTACAATTGTCCCGAGTAAACAAGTTCACGAAGAAAATCCTACATCCGCAACTTTTAATTTTTTTCTATAGAAAAGGTGCATCTATATGTATGGTATATCGATGTTCTGAAGTGAGATATTATGAAAAGATCAAATCGAGCATGCTTATATAATCCTATTTAATTGTTAACATCAAAATTTATCATCAAAACAATGGTAACAGTGATGCGGATTACTTGTACATATCATGATTTTTTTCGAGCAATGCAGCGAGTGTGACACGAACATCATGCTTGGGTTTAGGTTTTTGGGTAAATAATTGTCTTCCTGAGTTCCTTCATGTTTTTTTGGGATTCATCAAAATAAAACAATTTTAAACTGGCACTTTCAGAACATGTATACTATAATAATAATGATCTTTCTGGATTTATTGATTTGAGAATCCAGAGCATGAAAATCTTATACTTTAGGCTTTAGGCAATGCAAACTTTGTTCTTAGTTCTATGAATGTACTACAGGTCATTGATTTTAAGAGATGTTTTTAAAGGAACGACGACTTCATGGATGGAATTAATGAATTACATTCGATTATTGGAAGATAGACAGATGAATGTAAAATAATGGAAACGTCTAATTCAAGTTCCAGATGTACACTGTTTGGCGTTATTGAAATTGTGGGACATTTAAAATGTTACGTTTATGTATGTAGGAATTTGATATATTCTCGTTTATGTACCAGCGAGCTAGAGTTTAGTTAGTAAGAGACTAACACGAGTTCCATTAGAGAACAAAACATTTCAGAATAAAAGCTGTTATTTACCGGTAACAAAAACTGAAGACAATAACAGACTGTTTTGTTTTGTTTTTCTGAAAGGTAACAGCTTTCATTATCACATAAATCTTCCCCATTCATTATTCTATTAAACAGATCAAGTTATTGACACCTTTCATGAATCATGTTTTGAACCCGATTATTACTATTAAGTATCGCATTTTGCATTGGAAGAAAATATGGGGGAAATGAGATGTTTGCCTTCTGCAAAAAGTATATCATGTATGTGGACCAAATTTGCTACAAATTATTGGGAAATACGCATTTTGGGAATTTTGTACAAATAAATTATTGACATGAAACACAACATAAAACAGCATAATAAATATATTTGCAAAATGGTGTGGTTTGTGGTATTCATTTACTCGTGTTCAACATTCTATAATTAAGGAAATTTATTTGCTTGTGAATAAAGTATATTCGAATTGAAAAACATGGATTAAATACAAGTAGTATTGTAAAGTGCCCTTTTTCTGTACAACGTTCATGTTATTTGTGGATTAAAGTAGAAATATTACGAAAATAAGGGGTATCGTATTTCCGATAGTTCTCCTAGTATTTATTACAGTATTACAAAGCGTTAATAATTCAAACATGGTCATTAATATCCCCTAATGGACCTAATCTCAATGTCAAATGTGAAATAAGATACTTAGAAAAAAAGGATGTATAGCTGAAGGACTGGAATATGTTTGCTTATTGCTACTCGCAAAATATGAAAAATACAACAATTGTAACATTTGGGTTAGCAATGAAACAACTTGCTGACGTTTTGAAAGCACTGTCACGTTAGCTTTTTGTGGTTCGCTTGTTTGTCAAAGAAGTACATAATAACATGAGTATAAAGATGGCCAGTAAAAGGGCACACTGTCAAAAGGAAAAACGATAGGAAATCCATGTTGAATTAAAAGTTACAAAACACACGTCATGAAGACAAGAATATTCCATGAAACTAATTAGTAGCACTTGTCAAATATGTTTTGATATCTGAACAATGAACATATTTGGTTTGTACATAATAAAATCCTTTGGCTGCGCATGGTCCTCCATTACCAGAAATCAAAGTACATAAGCATGCTTCCTCACTAACAAATCATCATACATGTATATGTAAAAGTACAATTACAGTATACAACCTACTCGCAGAACGAGATATTTGTCATTGTTCACTTTCACAGGTCAACTTTGTTGTGTTTCGACTTCAAGGAGCTCGCAGCTTCGTTTTATAGAGGAAAGTTTCTTCTTTCCCTTCACGTTTTTGAATATAAAATTAAGTGTCTTTAAGGACATAAATTTATGCAGGTTCTACATTATTAAGGAAGCACACGTCAAAATATTCAAAAACACCTGCACGTGTTAACCGAACTGATCATTACTGTGTATAAGTGTGTGGTACAAAAACATTTATCTAATTGGCCAGTCTCTGCAAACAAATTGACTGCACTTAATATTATTTTGTGTAAAAACCGCAATTCGTATCTACTGCCATATATAAAAGTTTTCCACATTCTTGAAAGGAAATTAATGGTACTTGTGAAATTGCCTCTGAGTAACAATTAGCCATTAAACATTATTTGTGAATACAAGTGCTACGTGTACCACAGCATGGATAACGAGTAAACCTCGCCTTCGCAGAAGGGCTATACAGTTTTCAAAATCCAAATGATCAAGATGTTGAGATTTTACAGTGTCAATCTACGCAAAACTATTAGTTGGTGTAGGCTACTCATATTCATAACCTCCACAGCATGTACTCAGACACTGAAATCAGGAATTTGCAGTCCTTCCCAAACCACGGAACTGCCAAAAATATACCCTGTTCCTCCTTTGCAATCAGAGGGAAGTGAATTACCAGAAGAAATCATAAATGCAACTTCTCAAAATCCCGACTCAGGGTTATCGTGGTCAAAATTGATATATCAAAGTTGTAAAGTAAGTGTTGAATTTATTTGCAACGCAACTTATCCAATTGAATGGGTGGAACATTACGATCAGGTCTGTAATGCATTTTCAATATTATATTTGTAAAACTCACAGTTTTAAGAAATATCCGAGTTGAACATTTACATAATTGTTAAATCAACGTATTTTTGCTCACAGAAAATCGATCAATTGATGAGCACTTCAAATAATATAGCAAAAAATCTCTGGACAGATCGGATTATTAATAGCGCCCAATTGGAACAGAGTAACAGCAATGGCACAAGCAGTCCAATCAGCACTCCTTCCATAAATGCATATTATACAAGTTTTCTTGGGCTGAATTATAAAGTAAATTCTTTCTGCATAGCTGCGAATTATACGTGTAGAAGTGCACATGATGCTTGCTTGCAGTCGACAGTGGTATCAATAGTTGACAAAGAAAGAGAAACAATTAGATATGAACAATCCAAACATCAATATGGTAAAATATTCCAGAAAATTGAAAAAAAATCGGTTTTATTTATTTATACACTCATTTTTCTTTCTTTCACTTGTTATATTTTCATGTTTTGTGTAAAGATCATGGAGGCTGGGGTAATGAAAATGATACATGTGAAGCTGCTTTAGAGGTATCATTGGTAAAAGATGACCATTGGAGGGTCGGATGGAAATGTAAAAGTTCACACGGAAAAAGTCAGAATTTACTTTTACCACACTCTAGGACCTGTGATGCAGCAATGCATTGCAACAGTTATTTCACTCAGTACAAAAAGGTCTTGTTTTGAAAGCAGTTAAAATGCCGTAATTTCAAAATTTTTAAGAGTTATAAGAGATCATTTTTTGTTATCTTCTACAGAACTGTGTAAAACGGCTGGCAAACGCCGAAAAGCACTGCCATGGATGTTGGTATAAAAATATTTCAACTGGATATCTTCGTCATGCGGGTTTCGTGTGGTGTGAAAATGAAGACCATGAAATTTTAGCTGTAGCTCACTACTTTTTCTCCGTTCCTCAGACTATTGGCGATTCACTGCATGCTGAGTTGTGTAATGTCATGCAAATACTAAAAGTTTCATGTGTTGGAATCGTTCATGGTAATTATAATAAAATATGATTTTGTAGATTTGAATTGGGATGAGGCAGATCCTCAAAAAATGTTATATCTAGAACCTTTGCCAACAAACGTTTATGTTGGTGAAACAAAACACATCATATGCAAAGTTTCCAGATATTACTTTTCATATGGACACCGATTTGGATTTGAATATCAGAATGGAACCATACGTTATACTGATAGTATGAGGAAAAATATCTTTTCATGATGATTCTTTTGTATGTAATGATTGATAGAATAATTCACAATCAGTTTTTCACAGCTATAGATGGAACTCATGAACTCTCTCAAAACGTTAATAAAATGAACGTGACAATGTCGTTTATTGACCAGACATTAGCACGAATCTACTGCTTTGCCCCAGTATGGAATTCCACTGTATGGATTAATCAATCAATTGATGTTAAATTGAAAGCCGGTATGTTAGTTTGGGCCAAATGGTAGTCCATGTTTAAGTTATAAGAATTGCGGAAATGATAACTGTAAGCTGGTGTCCGTAGAGGGAGCATTCGGCCCATCATTTTTTGTAAACGATGAAAATCTACAACCCGCCGATATCGAGGAGAAAGTCACCTTCGATCTCTATCAGAGGAACACAACTCTATCTTGTAAAGTTTATGGGGAGCCAGCACCAAAAATAACATGGATTATTGACGCAAGCGTAAGCAGAAGATCTATAAATCTATATATACTTGAGAATTTTGATTTTTATAGTTTTAATTACATATGAATCTCCAGGATAATGAAACTGAGCAGGTAGAAATCGACCAAAGAAGAAAAGACTTAATTTTTCATTATGTCAAACCATCCACTCATGGAAAGTACACATGCGAGGCGTCAAATTTTCTTGGATCAGTTAGCAAAGTATTCTCTATTAGCGTCCGAGGTACTTTTTCAAAATTACATTCAAAGGTCAACGACAATTTTCTACATTAAAGTTAATTTTAATACTGTGACTGTTGTGATTTACATTTTTAAAGATAAGCACGCAGATTTTGTAGAAATCACCAGCATTTTGGGTACCATATTCGTTTTTATTTTCATTGTCTTACTTGGCATTAGCTGGATGAAGGTCAGGCTTCAAAGAAATCAACTACGAGCATTGACGGATGCAGAGATAATGGAATTTCGCAAAGGAAACGTGGAAATTCTGGAAAATCAAGAATATCTTGATACTCAAGAGTTACTTCAGGCACTTCCATACAACGACGAGTACGAGATTCCCAGTGAATCTTTGTACATTGGTAAAAGTTTTTTCCTTTCATATCCAACATATTTCTGTATGCATAAGGGATTAAACCCCTCGAGAAAAAATTTAAAATGAAAACATTTTGCCTTTTGCAGACGCTTCTGACGTATTAGGAAGTGGTCACTTCGGGCAAGTCCTGAAAGGGGTAATTTCTGATAGTCACGCCCGAGGAAAGTGCAATGTAGTGGCAGTAAAAACCACCAAGCCAAAACAAAATGTCACATATTTCCAAACTTTATTGACAGAAGTCAAAATCATGGCTTATATAGGACAACATATCAATGTCGTTAATCTTGTTGGGGCATGCACCAAAAACATTAAGAACCGTGAGTGGAGATAAAGATTATGGGATGAGCTAACTCATTCAGAAATTTGTGTTAATTGTATGTTTCAAATTAATTTTCATGTGCATCCTCCATCACAGGGCAAATTTACATTGCTGTAGAGTATTGTAGCAACGGAAGTTTGGATATTTTTTTAAAGCGTAACAGATCATCTTTCGTCAACATGGTTCGTGACGATAACATCTACATCACAACGTCGTTTAGGTATGGATTCCGGATGGAATCAATGCACA
Source organism: Willowsia nigromaculata (assembly GCA_034700605.1). Taxonomy (NCBI): domain Eukaryota; kingdom Metazoa; phylum Arthropoda; class Collembola; order Entomobryomorpha; family Entomobryidae; genus Willowsia; species Willowsia nigromaculata. The sequence goes on from JAQIXX010004357.1 coordinate 5,681, forward strand.
AACGTTTGCATTTCGGTACAATAATGTTTATCCCTGGAATTTTAAATAATTTTGGTATACAGTGATCCAGTCAATATCCATACATATGAAAACTTTCATGATGTTCAAGATACCCCATTAAGTATATCAACCATTCATTTGATCAAATGGTCTAGAGAAATCGCTAATGGGATGGAGTTTTTAGGAAGCAAAAAGGTAAAATGTAGTTCTTTAGGGGCACCCCTTTTATAAGATGCAAAGTTCATAACTAACTGCTTATTGCGTCCATAGATTGTTCATGGAGACTTGGCGGCAAGGAATATTTTGGTAACTGACAGTCTTATTGCTAAAATTGGTGACTTTGGATTATCCCGTGTTTTAATGAGATATTCAAACTACATTCGGTCATCTCAAGATGATGATGTAAGAAAAATATTCTGAAACTTAGTCAATTCGATTGCAATCAGTGTAATAAGTAATTGATGTGTGATCAATAAATTATTAGTGTCTCCTTCCGTGGGCTTGGTTGGCACCGGAGACTCTTCAAGAACTGAAATTTTCAGCAATGTCGGATGTGTGGTCTTTTGGAGGTAAATTCATAATCAGTAGGGTAGTTGGGAAGGAGTATTTAAGGTAATCTATAAATGTTATGCATTATGTATTTTAAAGTTACAATCTGGGAGATCTTCTCTCTTGCCCAACATCCATACCCGGGAGCAACTTACAATACCGCATTTATAGAGTGGCTCAAACAAGGACATCGATTGCATAAGCCATTATGTGCCAACAGCCAAATGTATGATAATAACTTTATTCAGATGAATTTTCTCACGTAGATGAGTCTAATTACATATTTCACGTTGCCTTTTCAAGTTATTTCGTAATGTACGTCATTGCTTACATCAGATGAGTAGTTTTTGACTTTTGATCGCTTTTAATTCTATGTATGCGCCGACGCCTTATCAATTTGCTACACAAAAAAAAATGTTTTACACAGTTATAATTTCATGATGGACTGCTGGACATTGGAACCATCTCAAAGGATGACTTTCACAGAGTTAAAGGATTCTTTTGAGGGTCTGCTATTGCAATGCAGTGGTGTAAGTACTGAAGTCAAATAGTAAACATGCATGTATAGATTTTACAACAGATCTAAAATGAAAAATGTCCTGGGTCCCTTGTACTTCCAAATTTTTTATATGCATCCTTACACAAAGAAATTAAATTCAAATTCCACAGGACTATGTCTACACAAAGAGTAATGGTGCAACCCAATACATTAATGGATCTCACAATTTACGCGTTCAAAACCCAGGGTACGCAGTAATTGGAAGTGGAAACGTATACATGAAAAATGGGGTTGGTAGCACTGACAGTGATATTCAAACTTTCTCAACGTGGATACCCGATTCATCTGAAGACCGTCTTGGGTATTTGAAACCGTTGATGCTTGGCTTCGAGAATCACATGCAAGAGGAGGTCATTTGATTTTAGAACTGTGAATAATGAATATTAATTTGAAAACTACACAGATCAAATTCCTAGTCATAACAAGTTGCATGTATAATGTAAAATACCCATTCAATAAACTTTATTTTATCAAGTTGAGTACGAGTTTTTTTCTTTAATAGTTTACTGCTGAGTATGCATTAAATATGTCTCATTTTTAAAGATTGCTCAAGAACTGCGTAGTGTCATATAAGCTTTGGATTTAGACTTCTAGTTTTTTATAAAGTTATGCAGTAATAGCCTTCGTGTCAAGCTGGGTGGGTCATTCTGGTTTTTAGCTGCAATAAGGTAACCATTGAATCATGATATCTAATGTCCTGTGGCCATACAATGACAAAAATCTCTTCATTTTTCATATCATTTTACCCTTTTCTCAATCGCATAAATGACGTGGTTTCATTTAATGTAATAATAAGTACATTATATACAATATGGAATATGAGCTGATCTAGTGTTATGGTGTAATCTACTCCAGGACACGTTCGATATAAAAATGAATGAAATACAATTTGATATTAAACCATCTCTCTTAACCCATTATATATTTGTATTAATATCCGTAATCACGAGCCTGGAGCCATTACCTTGTCATTATTAGCATTTTTTCAGTGTTAATCAACCAAATTGGATAGTTGAGTCAGTTGAGTGCATTGATCTTGTACAATTGTACGTACATTCAATTACAATGCCATAGAATGAGCTATTTTCGTACATCTGACCAAAAGGAAGCGGTATTTAAAGGAAGTGACAGCATCCTTAACTCACAGGAGAAAATATGCTTGTATCATGTATTACCTATATCATAAGAGTTGTGAGTTGCTTTTTATTTCACCTATAAAATTTTATGCAATAAAACATTACATAATAATATATTACCAGTCATAGAAAGCATAATACATATGAAATTAAAGGAAAACAATATTGCTGTTCCGAGTAGAAAAACGTGCGTAACACCATGTTTAATGCTACAAAATTCCCTAATTGGTCACTGCACTCGAAGATAATATTATTTAAGTTTTAACCAGTCGCCCTTCATCTTCCATGTGTTTTATCCAACTATTTCAAAATGTTTCGTAAAATTCATCGAATGCATGTCACACAAAACTTTCAGTTTTCACAAATTTACTCGAGCTTTAACATTTATCAGTGTTTGCTGCTGTTATTTATCACTGTGATTATATATCCACACCTTTCTGTTACGTTTTCTATCCCACCGAGATGGCCAAGAGAACTAGTGGAACAAAAGTATAATTTGTCCCCTGATCAAAGTAACCGCTATCAATTAGAACGAAACACTTTTAAGAAATCAAATTTTATGATAAATTCGAACGATCATCAAACACCACGATTTGCTCATCAGAGATTTCATACAACAGCTTACTCACAGCAATTGGACAGACAGGTCTGGAATAATCAAAATGTCAAATTTAGATTCAAATTGATGCACCGTCTTGATCGGACGGCACATTCAGACCCTTCACCATCTAGAAGTAGTAGTGCCAGTGGACCCATTCTATTGACAGATTCACGGTGTCCATTTACTAGAGGAAGTTCATCCGGAGGTACAGAAACTTTGGTTAGAGGTTGTCCTCCAAAGGGCTAAGCATATTAAATCAAGTAATATCAAAGGGGCAAAGTTGGGCACAAAATTAATTGAGAAGCTTAAGCGAATGATGAATGATCCTTTCAATTTATTTGTGTGCACAATAGATACTTCAAGACAATAAAGAATAAAAAAAGTACATGCATAGTTATGGTCCTAATTTTCTGTGAAAACAAGTTTATGCCTGTTGACAAATGAAATAATTTTAAGCGATAATTAAAAACGTTATGTAAGCATATATGCATATTATACTTAATATGCATATAAAATGTTGGTTTACACTTAAGTTTGAAGAGCCAAAATTCATTGGAAGGATTCAATAAAATAACAATAAGAAAAATGAACGTGTATAATATTCGGTTTGTCTTGTACTATAAAATTTTGCTGGCTCTGTTCACCGCTGAGGCTGGTGCAAAAAATCAGAAAGGTATTCATTAAAATATGGAAGGAAACGTTCATTGAGCGAATTTTTAAAATTATAACTTTATATAAAGTTTAAGCTTTGATATTCCAGTGCCATGTCCCGGTGAAGCAGACGTGGTATGCATAGAATGTAAGTGTGATAATACTACAGGCTTCAAATCCTGCAAGCCACTTCTTGATTGCCCAAAGCCTGTTACTGCAAAGAGTAAAATCAGGAAGAAGGATAAATTATGTAAGTTAAATACTCTACGTAAAGTACACATGAAAGTATGAAATCATAATCATGGCTGAGTAATGAGAATGAGTTAATTCTTGTGAATTTTATAAACTTTATTTTTTATTCATAGCTAAGTGCCCTAATGGACCAACGTTCACTGCACAATGTACTTTGTGTGAATGCTCTGGCACTGATGATGACACAGGCGATCATTGTGCCATGTGCTATTCGGTATTAAAGATCTTATAGCGAACACATTTTATCTTTAATAACCTGTATTTTAGCAAGCAAACTTAACAAACCAATACACTCCTCAAAAAATGACTAACGTTAACTTTTTTGCATTCACCATTACTTGTTTACTTAAGCTTCCAGTGCGTCGTAACGGTCAGCCTGAAGACCTGAATAACAGACTTCCACAAGTTACTGACAATCGTATCTTTAATTATGAAATCAAAGGATGGGAGGCTCGGGATGAAGACAGGCGCAGATAGTTTTCAAAAAGTCAATTGAAATTAAAAGTGAAGCAATGGCTTTTGTCATATCTTCAAGAAATTATTTTATTATAGAACGTACGTATTCCCATGTTAATTTATTACATGTATACAAAGTTGACAAAACTGTTTGAGCTTGGAAACCAACACTTTATGCAATGAGTATCAATTACAACACATTGATATAATAGTAAAACAAACTTTTCATAGCTATTTTTAAATACTTCGTTTTTGGCAAGACAAAGCTTTTTCATTTACCAAAGGGCCTTGCTGTGAAAGAGTTGAACCTTCCCCTTATTGGAAAGTACGATGCATGATGATCCTACTATGCATTATGCACACACCGACACACCATCATTTTGAATTTAAGCATTAATGTCAGTAATACCTTATCACTGCTTGAATTAGAACTAGAACTATTGTTTTTGTTTTATCATTTACATCATTAAGTACCAAATCCGAATTTTAAAAATACAGTGGTTAGTGGAACCTTCAAGGAAAGAAAGTTTTGTTCATGTCTAGCACGTACATAATACAAAGTTCCGCCATTCAATCACAATGGCATTTGTTTTTGGCCTATCTATCTATGGATATGGAGAAACTGCTGAATTGGATTGGTTGGATACTGTCACATTTACGCAATGCGAAAATTGACTATGAACCAATAACCTAAATCGAAAAAGTTTTCAAGGTGTTCCAAAACGTAAACTGTAGAATGTGCAGAAAGCAAGGAATTGCAATCCCTCTAATTTTGTAAATAATTTAGTAAGTGAGCCAAAGTTGACATTTCAGAGAGGAAAAAACATTAAATGAAACTTTCCCACGATGCACAAAAATGGGAATGCCAGTCGAGAAGAAATAAATTGCAACGATTGATTGAGAAATTGATTTATATTCATTCCCTGTTCCTAGCAAACACGGCACATTTTTTTCTCTGCAAGAACGTCCAGACTCGTTTTTCACTTCTATCAGAACTTTCTCTACCACCAGTCATGCAGAATTGTTAAAATTTAAAAGCTCAAGCAATAGATGTGAACGTGACATTTGAACGTTGCAGTTACCCGACGAAGCCAATAGCAGCTTTAATCTGAATCGATAAAAACTTACTTACTTTAAAGCTTAATTACTGTCGCAAATACGAACAAATAGAAGCAGATTTACAATCATCGCAGGAATGAAGTTAAATAATTTGGTTTTGATGCAAATTTTGCCTGTCATCATATTTGCTACTGAAAAAGTTTTTGCTGAAGATTTTCAATACAAACATGTTGTTCTTGGTAAGTTGTCATTTCCTTTGAAATATTGATTTTGTAAACTAAGTTTTGAATTCACGTATGCAAATATTTCATGCATTCTGCAAAGGTGTGGTACTGGCTCCAGATTCAATACCATTTGCCAAAGTTCAAAAAGTACATGGAAAACTGAAAGATCTCATTCTACGAACCGTCCACAGTGCACCTCTGCCATCAGTTACGACGAGTTCCAGTAGCCTTCATGACTCGGCTGTAACTTCAACAGGAGGGAACTATTCCTTAAACAACAATGCGACAAGAACAGCGAACATTTCCGTTCTTGAGTTTGATCTTGATGATGATTTAGAGAAAATAGGGGACATTTCAATTTTGTATTCATTGACTGGTTGCGCCGAGACTCATGAATTGAACGTCAGAGTTACAAAGACGTTTGGACCGATTGTGCATATTGCATTCACTGGTTATATTTTGAATTGGCTTAATGAATCAAAATCTGGGCACATGAGTACCTATAAAACTTTGAATTGCATGTTTAATTTACTGCTATAGAGTCTGGCTGTTCAAGATTAGACAGGAATTCGGCAATCACAATTCCACTAACCTGGTTCCAATCCAATGCAGACCTTCTTCAATTATTCACGGACGTGAGAAGTGACCACGTACTTCCAAATTGGAAAGATGCTGTGGTTATTTATGATATTCAGTCACGAGAGGGAATCATGGACACGTTCGTGCAAGCTTTCAGTACACACTCAGAATACGATGACATTGCCATGTCTCTTTTCACAGTGGATAGCCAGAGCAGTCATCGGACATTGTAAGCAGCATATTATTTAAGTAATTCATGGCATATTAATGACAATATGACAAAAGATTTGATTATTTTAAGTTTCCAACAATTATTGACTTTCAAATCAAAGAGCTTTCTATGTATTCTCTTGCTTTGGATGGGGGAATAAAACAAACTCCATGCAAAAAATGAAGCCGACATTCTTGAATTTGATACATTCCTAATCATTTCAGTTCTGAACAAATTGAAGACGTTTTAAACAAGTATCGAGGAAATGCGCCTACGAGGTTTATTGTAGTTTCTGAATTCAACAAAATCGACGTGATACTTGTAACTGTACGTTGTTGCTAAAAGTTTTGCTTATACGTTAAACTCAAAATCAAAAACATGATAATAAAGATAAATGAATTTTCATAGGCAAAACGAAGGAAAATGCTAAATGTTATGAAGCAATGGCTATTTGTCGCTTCTGATACCTCTAGAGAAGCAGATAAATGGGATTTCGTGAAAAGCACTATTATCACCGACGGTGTTAATATTGCATTCGTAACTAATTCATCAAAAAATTCCACCAACGGTCGGCCGGTTAGAAACAATGGAAGAATTATGTATTTTGGTTCTAAAAAAGTTGTTAACTGTTAATTCACGCTACGGTTTTCTAGGATCACTTCTTCTGTCACACCGAATCCCTGCTTTCTTTGTTAGCGGACACAATAGAGAATCTTGCTTCATGGGAATTTAATCTCTTCCTTCAAGTTAGTGATGAAGGTAAAACAACGACAAGACTTCAACTCACTTCATATGACACTGCACTACGTGGTGGATGCAGTTTCCAATTTTTCATGTTATATTTGCCAATTGATTTCTAACCTTGTTTCTAGAATGGGAAATCATTAAGCCATCTAGGGCAGACAGAGTTAAGAACATCACAGAAACTATGAATGTATGCAATACAATATTAAAAAATATTTACCGCGATACTGAAATTATAATAAAATTAAATGGAGGATTCAATTTGTCAGGAAAGACTCGGCGATTCTGTTCTTGCTAAATGCGACAAAAATACTTCAAATTGGGAACTAGAAGCTGCGGAATATGGAACGATGGGGAAACGAGTTTTTGAAGTTGGTTGGTGGAACCCTTTAACCGGATTGAGAATGACAGATGACCTATTTCCTCATGTAACTGGTGGATTTCGTGGGAGGCAGATTCTCGTCACGTCTATGCATGTGAGAATGAGAATCACAGTAACCCTTTTTCGCCAAGTATTGGTGAAAATGAAAGTGGATGGTTCAGAAAGGAACATAAACGCTAATTGTTATATAATTATGATTTTAGTTTCCACCCTGGCAAATGATTGTTCGTTCGGACCCCAAAGATGAAAAGAATGCAACATACACAGGCCTAATATTTGAAGTTCTCACGCATATGGGGAAAAACTTAAACTTCACTTTTGCTGTTATAGAACCCCCACTCGGTGAAGCTTGGGGAACGATTCAACCCGATGAAAGATGGAATGGGATGATGGGGTTGGTACTTGAGAATCCTGTAAGCCCTTGAACGTTATATAATTTGAATGAAATTAATTTTCTACACTTATACATAATAATATATCCATTGTTGTAAGAACGTTGTAATGGGAGCTGCAGCTTTCACTGTTACTCCAGAACGAGCCAGATTTGTTAACTTCACAGAAGTTCTCGAACGTGAGGCGTATGCATTCATGGTAAATCGCCCCGCGGAGTTGTCTCGAGTCCTATTATTTGCGCAGCCGTTCAGTATTGAGGTGGGACATTACAATTCATGAAATATACAATTTAAATATTGAAAGATTTTTCTTTGTTACAATAATTAACACAAATTAACATGGCGTGTTGTAGGTTTGGCTCTGCATAATTGTAACAGTAATAATTGTGGCTCCCATTCTAAACATGATACACTGCTTCAGCTACTACTACAAGTTTTATCAAAGAGTTAATGAGAAAGGGTTATTCAAGTTGAAAAATTGTTATTGGTACATTTACGGAGCATTACTTCAACAAGGTAAATTATGCCTGAATTGTATTCTATCAAAAGCAGTCAGTAGCTGCTTAAAAATCGGTATTTTCGGATTTTTAGGGGGAACACATTTGCCTGAAGCAATTTCAGGCCGTCTTCTCATCGGTTTCTGGTGGTTGTTTGTCATCGTGTCTGTCACTACATATTCCGGGAATCTCGTAGCATTTCTTACTTTTCCAAAAATCGAAAATCCAGTCAACTCAATCGATGATGTTTTGAAACATCGTGGTGTAAGTTCCTGGGGTTTTATGTCTGGCAGTGTGATTGAAGACCACTTAAAAGTAAGGAGAAACTATATTGACGAAATCATAAATCACGCTTTACAAGAAGGCAATTTACGTGATTTCGAAATCTCTTCTTTGTCAGAGATCAACTGATCCTAAAATGCGTGAGCTATATGAAAAGGCGATTTTACATCCAGCATTTAATGAATCTGTACTTGACGCCATCAAGTCCTTAGATCATGCATATATCGACTGGAAAATTACACTCATGACTGTTATGCGAGACATCTTTAAGGAAACGGGCATCTGTGACTACATTCTAGGTAAAAGCTCTCCAACACTTTTTAAAAGTTAACAACACACTTAAACTAAATTTTATTTTAAAATCCGAAAACATCTTTCAACTAGGCGAGGAAACGATTTTCGAGGAGAAAATTGCGCTTGTTGTGCCACGTGGAAGTCCGTATTTACCGTTGTTTAATCAAGAGTACATGTTCATTTTGCCCCAATTTAGATTATTTGATGCTACAATCTTATGTTCATAAATGGCCTGTACCCAAATCTTTGTTCTTACTCTAGAATAAAAGAAATGCTACAAACTGGACTTGTCCAAAAGTGGAAGAGTCGTTACTGGCCACAAAAAGATAAATGTTCCTCTACCTCAGGATTAGTAGGCTCAGATTCTAATCGTACTGTTAAATTGGGAGACATGCAAGGATCGTTTTACCTACTTTTCTTGGGCTTCTTTATTGCGGCGGTCATCCTAACTGGAGAAATTTTCATTTATAGACGCCGGAAAAAGCGAATGATTAATTCTGTGCCGGCTATTATTGTAGCTTCCAACTCCAGCAATAAAAAGGACAACCAGCTTTGGCAGAAAAAACCAGTATACACATTTTTGCAGTAAGCTAATGTAACGGGAAGCGTTAGAAAAAAAGAAAGTGTACTGCGATGTACACTTAAGATGTAAGATATGTATTAAACAATTTAGACTATAAGTAGATTGCATCTTATTTCCCTACTGTAAAAAATAATGTTTGAATTGTACTCTTTTCATCAATAATGGAAGTTTCAGCACATCTTAATGATTTCACTAATTGAGTATTACATGGTCTTCTTAATGATTAAGAATAAATGCAAATGCTAGATACTGAAACATGACAAGAATTTGCTTTTCCATATTGCATTGGAATAACCCGGTTTCGATTTTATTAGTTAGCATCAGCAACAGCTTGTTATAGTCAATATTGACTTTACTTTGGTCTTGTACATGGAAATTCATCATTGTTTATTTAACAACTTTCATAATTTTTTTATGTTCGCAAATGAACTTGAGAATTTTGTCAGGGTTTGTCTAACATTTTGGTAATGATTGGTAATTAAATGGTCTCGAACGGGGAAACATGAAACCTGTTGGTTGAGACCAAGCCATATATCTAGCACCAAATCTTTGGCCAAGGTAGGGAGGATATTCACACGGGGATGCCAAGGGTTTACATATCGGCTCGTCATTGCATCCACATTGCATATCGGAAGCTGCCAAACGCTGATCCTCATTGTACCGCCTCCAGTCTCTATTGTATCCGTACCGTGTCGTCGCACTGCCAATAAATATTAATGAGTAATATATATATCTTAACCAAAATTATTTGTAATTTTTTGCGGTACAGTTAATTATTTACCAAGGCTCTTGCTCAGGAAGATCCCAGACGCAATGTACTGCTGGCCCAATCAAGGACCTTGCTTTATGGCATTTGAATTGCCAGTCGTCAGGTCCAGGGCATAGTTTACACCCTATGTTGTAGGGCGTCACAAGTTGATCAACAAAGTCTCTCCATTCGCTTTGAACAATACGGTTGCGAAACCAGGGCTGCTCCTCATATCTCCTAATGATTGGAACTTCGCAATTCCTGAACCAGTATGATTTAAACTGATCTGCGCAGCATGGCGGTAGCTGGCAAACTTGGCGACATCTGCTATTAGTCTCAGAACAGCCTAGTTTCTTGCAGTTTGCTTTAACCTGAGAGTTTGAATACGATTGAAAGTAAGAAGGATTATATAAACTTCGAACATCAGATACTCGTGCGGTGGCTACACTTCCAAATCCACCTCCTTTACAGTCTTTGCACGACATTTTGTCATGAATGAGGGCACGTGCAAAAATATACAAAATATACTTTATTAAGAAACTATAGTGTGAACGTGAACAGAGAGTATGCATTAAATAGAGACTCAGGTCCATGGCTTGACTTGTAAAATTTTGGTTTCCATTTTACTCATTTTT
>JAQIXX010004358.1:0-16505 GCA_034700605.1 Willowsia nigromaculata
CTCAGGCTCTGCTGAATTCCCAGTTGGGTGGCGTCCCTAACTCGGGAATTCCCTTATCTCCAGGATTTCTCAGAGGAAGTGGGGTTTCTGCAGTTAGATCGCTACCTCCTCCTCCAACTCTTATCTACTCGAGATAACTAAAGAGGAAAGCACGATTTTTTCTTATATCATTGAATCATTAATATTTAATTGCTAGAATAAATGTAAATTTTAATTGAAACTTGAAACATTCTGAAGCTACATAAAGTCTACGTAGGCATATAATTTGTCACACATTTATGGAATTCAGCATAGAGTTCAGTACGCACAAAACAGACCTACACAGCAGCAGCGGGATGCATTGTTCATTTATACCAATTATCATGAAGCATCAGTTTTTATTCGGAACTTCTGAAAAATTAACATATTTATTTATACCCGTCTTTACAAGCCAATAATTAGCATAAAGAAGAAAGGCGCTTGCATCTTTGCATGAGATGATGTTTGAGATTCCGTCTGCTTCTTTTTCCAATCCATGTCATATCTTTGCCATTCTGTTCATAATAATAATTGTACTTGCACCGGCGCCACTCTTCCTGTAAATTTTTTCCTGTTCACCTTTCCCAAAACCATTAAAAAATAACAACTATATATATTGTAATTAACTTTTCATGGCTTTAACTGCACAATGGATAAGCTGGTAGATTCAAGAAACAAAATGAACATTTCTACTCCACCGGTTCACACATCAAAATCTGGTTTAGTGAGGAGGAAACTAGCTTTGCCTAATGAAGGTGATAATTTAGGAACTAAAAGTTTGGAGCCTGAGCCAAGTGGGAGGGTGTTAAGACCAAGACCGGGGCGTCAACCTTGTAAAACTGTTGTCGAGCCAGTCGAGCCCCCTAAAAAAGATAAAAAAGAGTCGAAAACTTACGCATGCCCAGAATGCAATCGTGAATTTAAACAAAAGAAAAAGCTTATCAACCATCGAAGAATTGGTCACAAGGTGGATTCGGAAAACTTGCTTGTCAGTCCTCCACCTTCAGCACGACCAGATCCAGAGGAGGATGCGTGCATGGATATTGACATGGTACAAGATGAGAATTGTGAAGAAAATGACGAAAAGTGAGTGAAAAGCCAATCTATTGTTCAGAATAAAAACGATTTTGATTCATGCAATATTAATTCGTTACGCTTTCTAATTTTCTTTGTTCTCATGTAGCATTGAGCCACCAGCAGATCCGATTGATGCCACTTCAAAATCGGCTGCAATGCTACGGTACATCCAAGATTGTGAGAATTTCCATAAAGATAACAACCCGCCACAGTCATTCCAACCCATGACACCGTCAGCGTCTTCTTCACCCAGTTCTGGTGCTAATAATGATGGATGCACATCCCCACCCCCACAACGGAACAGAGATATTGCAACTCAAACTCCATCCAGGCGCGTACAGTTCAGCTCAATATTGGTTCCTACCACACCACCAAGTCAGTTTTTAGTTCCACAAAATTCTGGACCAGTGCATACTCCAACTGCTCAAGCATCCGCTCTTCCGATTCAGCAAAATGTTAATCCAACGGTTCCAAATGATCAGCTACTTAATCAATTGCTGGTGAATGAAGGGACTACTTCAAATCAGTTTCTGGGACCTCGTCAACCTCAACAACAAGGAAGCATGCAGTGTAACCTTTGTAACCTACAGTTTTTCACAAAAGCTGCACTAAAAAATCATTTTGAATGCCATGAAGGACTGAGACCTTTTCCCTGTCCAACGTGTTATTACAGCTACGAAACGGAAACCCAGCTTATGGAACATTACAGCACTAAGCACTCTGGAGAAGCGTTATTTGAATGTGGAGGATGTAGAAAAAGGTATAAAACTAGCAGGTGGTTAAAAAATCACAAAATTTTGCAAAAGTGCAATACGCCATCCACATCTACGCAATAAAATTCTATAATATGAGTGAGCCTGTCATGAATTTCGTTTTAAAAATGTTAAGTTCAGTAATCCAATTTGTTTAATTCTTAAGTACAATATGACTCTGTATTTTTTACAAGTATTTCTGTTTTTATTATTATACGAATTATGAATATTAATTTCATATTTAAACCGTTTTGAAAATTGTGAAAATGTTAATGTCATTGTTCAAAAGATGAATATATTGATAAAATAGATATAATATTATAAGACCTTAAAAATTATAAGTAAACAAATAATTATTTCTCGAAAATAATACAATTTGTATTTCGCAATTACATTTTTGCGACAAACTTAACAAAATTGAAAGTATTCTGAACAATCTTTATAGCATAAAAAGACCAAGTTTCGCCGTTATTATCTGTTAGTTAGTTTAGATATCACAAACTTTAATGAACGCGTTTACACCCCTCTCGTTGTACGCACTCTTTGACACCAAGTACTTGTTGAACTCTGGATCTTGTGTGAACTTCTTTGCACCTTCCCACGCGTACGTTGTTGGGCTGCATAATAAAAACAACGGGGTTAATTAAATTTTTGACTAGTTTATAAAATGCTAGATTAGCTATTAATTTGATATTTAAGTTCAAGTTTATGACCATACTTGTCAGGCTGAAATACGTTGGTGTCATAGTAAATACTCGCATTGCTCCTCACATCCTTCAGAATCCTCTCCTTGAATCCTGGAAAAGATGAGCTTCCACCGATGAGAAGAATATTATCATAAAAATGGGGTCGCATAGGTTCTGGGAAGGACTCGATGACCGACGTTATTGCTTCAGTAATGCCCATTTGCGGGATGCCGACATCAGATGGATGGAAGAGAATTTCGGGTACTGCAAATCTCTCATTGTTCAGTCTAAGAAACTGCTCATTGTTTTTAAGCCTCTGTCCAGTTTCCTCCACATTGCGCACATAGCCCCTCCGTATTGTACTGTAATCTGGGAGAACATAATCCCTCATAATAGTGTTTTCTGGAGGTCGTTTCTTCGCAATCTTCATATCTTCCCAGAAGTCAGTACTGACAAAGCAGACATCCTCCTTGACTTGATTCATCAAATAAGTCTCGTCGAGAACATGGAGTTGCCGGTAGGAAATGATTTCCTTGAGGTGGTTCGTAAGCGCCTTCCCTCCAACATCTATTCTTCTCACTGACTCCGCCACTTTCACACCATTAATGAAGGGAATGATATGAGTAAAACTGTAGCCACAGTCAACCACCAAACTGCAAATGGTCTTCTTATTGGCGCATTGAGTCGTCGAATAGTAATAGTCTGCACAAGTGGAAGTCGACGTTCTACAAACTGATCGAAATTCATATTCTTCAAAGAGCAGCTCACAAACTGCTTCCTGGAGAAACTTGAAATTGAACTGGGGCTCCGTCACAATGATGTCCGTCTCAGAGAAATTTACATCCAGCACATCTTTCCCGAAAACATAGTCCCAAATGGTTTTCTCCGTGTCAGCATTCACCATATAACCCTTCTGGAAAGGGAGAATGAAAAACAAACCGGAAGTGTCTCGGCAGTCATCTATTTGGTCACCGATGAAGGGACGTCGTCTTTCACTCCGCGCTTTGGAGATGCAGTTTGGGATGATCCTGAAAAATGACAATAATGCGACACAATTCATAAAACAGATGATTTTTAAATGTCAGCTGACATGATACCGTTCATAATTAACTACATAACTGTTAATAATTAAGATAATTCCAGTTTTTTCTTACCTCGCCTTGTCCGCTGTTGCAGCTCCAGCTTTAATGCTGTAAGCCCCATTGTCAAGAATTACTGTAGGCATGCCTACAAAACTAATTGACGATTAATTAACAGAATGTCAAGCAGTAAATCACACTTAATTAGTTTAATGGCTCATTAAACAAGAGAAATGTCAAGAAAGAGATTTTTGTGTTTGTGTTTCTTCGTTCATCAAAAACTAGCGACTATCGAAACACCTGCATAATTTTGTCCAAGGACTGGGGTGACTTTAGAAAGTGTAAATGCATTCTGTGTTATGGCTGCATGAACAAAATAGAGTGCATTTACGAAAAGCTCAAGATGAACAAAACTTTGTCTACTTTATCGGATGAGTGAAAAGACGCCACTGATCTAAAAAGCATGTGAATCCGTGGAACCATTGAAATTTCTCAAGTGCCCCTATACTCGCGCGAGATATAAGAATCCTGTATATTCCTGTGTTATTGAAAATCTCCATTTTATGGGCTGACTCCATTCCTTACCTGCCGTTTTTCTGAGAGCGGACAAAATATTTAATCGGGTTAAATTTAATTGTGCGTAAAGTTTTCAAAATGATGAGCAAAATGTTGTTCAGGGGTATTCACACTACAGCGAGACGAATGTCTGCTGCTGGAGCTCATGGAGGTGAGTAAATTTTAATTTTTTTTGTGGTTAATTCCTTCAAGTCAGCTGATGTTATGGAGATCTCTGGCTCATCAGCTGTTGCTAAGAGCTTTCGAATTTTAAATGACTTATTAATTAAATATCTTTTTCTGGATTGTGATTACAGACTCCACAAAGACATGGAGAAACCTGTCTCTATTTGTGGCGCTCCCATGTGTGGTCCTCATGTCGGTCAATGTGGGTCTTCACATGAAGCACGAATTTGAGTGCCCACCAGAACGCCCAGAATTCATCCCCTATGAACATCTTCGCATTCGGAATAAGGTACAGTCACCAGTCAAGAGTCCAGACAATTTCCAGATTTCCAGCCAATTAATTTCTCTTATGCGAGTGGTTTTTAATGAGAAATTCATTCTTTAAATCTTGCAGCGGTTCCCATGGGGAGATGGACAGAAGTCACTTTTCCACAATCCTCATGTCAATCCCCTTCCCACTGGATATGAGGATGATCATCATTAAATTATCCAAATCAACGAGTCATCCGAAGAATAGCGAATTCCATCTTATTCATCATCCAAGCAGCGGAAATAAACGCTGAAACTGTAGTACATAGCAACAGTCAGCATTAAACTACATTCGTCATGAAGCTTATAAAATCATTCAGTACATACTTATTTCGATTATTCCTCTTCTTTCTGTCAACTTAGCTAAAAAAAAATGTACAATTTATGCGCATGTGGTGGAAGGCTGGTTGGTCAAGATCATCAGCCATGATTGTATAGTAGTCAATATTTGCCGTTTAAAAATAAAATGATAATATATTAAGTATGTAAAAACGTGAGAGAAGATACACTTTTGATTTAAAATTTATTATTTTGTCTTTCGTTAATTATTCTTCAATATCAACCAGCATTAACACACGTGACGTAAAAGACCATTTAATAACCACGTTTACCTTAAATAATTACTGCGAGATTCTGGACTAATTTCAAAAGTGCTCTCATGCAATAAACAACCCCTGCATTATGTACTACTGGAAAATACATAGATAAAAGTATAAACAAAAACCTTTAAGCGCTCATTCTTATGATTCGTGTTGATAGTCTTAAATTCATTAACAATATTTTGAACTTCGTAATGTTAACACGGATAATAGCTATTTACTATAGAATTATATAGTGAACTTGTTTGTTGGCTTCTTTTAAAGTTTTTTTTGGTCTTTGTTGATCAAGTAGTAGTACAGAGGTGACAAAATATTACGAACAAACTAAAACTCACACGCTTTGAAACTGTATAACAGTTTGTAAGCTTTTATTAGTTAAACATACACACGTAGATAAAAATGTAGCTAAATTAATTAATATGCTTAAACTTAATGAAAAACACAATAGGAGTAGTAGACGATATATTATTAAACATCATCAAGTATATATATGTGTATATGTGGTATATTAAATTGAATGATGAAAAATCCCATATCTAATTAGTAATAAGTATCTTTTAGCAGTCATAGCGTGGGCGTTTCCTCTGGACCTCTTCATCTGCGGAGCCTGCCGACGCTCCATCCCGTTTCGTTCCGTGTTTCACTGCTTTTTTCTCATACTGCTGGTGGAGATATCTCAAGAGAATGTTAGTCTTTTCGGTCACGATCACTGGAATTCACACAAGAGATTATTTTTATGTTCTCACCATTTCCACATTTAAAATTAAAACTCGTAAAAGTATTCAGCATACCTTGTTGGGATGGGATGTCCTTGGTTGGAACGTACGACGAAGGTTTTCTCGTGATATTCTGTTTGGGCCCGTCCGAAGACCACTTTTGAAAATTGTGGGGATCTCTGGATGGAAGTCCAGATAAAAAGTCTGCTACTGCTTGGCACGATGCCTGGTTTTATAGGGAAACATCACAAAATTCAATTAATTAATGCACAGTTAGCCAACAATCAGTTATTATTAATCTAGGGGCAATGAGACATAATTGATGAAAGACTTACCATTTTAATAAAACTGGAAAGACACGGTCTATAATACTACCACCGCCACCCAACGTGGAAAATTATTTTTACCCCCTGGGCTTTCTTCGGCTGGAAACACTTTCTTTAAACTACTTTATAAAATACTGAGTCAGTAAATACTACTGAAATATTTACTATAAACACTTGCACTTCTTTGCAAAATCCTTCCAAACGTAGGTGGGTGGATGGGTGTGCGCCTGGAGAAATTATGGAACTGCTGGAGAATTAGGAAGCAGATAATCGTAGGTCGGAATCAACAGACCACAAGGCGGTGTGGGTGGGCGATACTTTCACCCTAAAAGTATAACCATTTGCTTCTCTCCTGATACTGATAAAAAATGTGATATCTGGAAAAATTAGCGAATAATACTCAGATCTCGCCTTCCAACTTTTTCCCTGCTGAGCAGAATCACAGTTCGTTCGTGCAAAGTTTCGTATGTCTGGATAAAAAGATGTAGGAGTAGAGATAGAGATGATCAGATGTGGAATGTGTGTGTGGCTATATATTTCGTTTTTCATCAAAAAATCATTCAGAGTCCATGTCCTATACAGATTCTGTTGAAGATCTCTTCCTCAACTTCCAATAAATATCCACTATCCACATCCACCACATGTATTCCCAATTCCCCTATCCACTTTTGCTTTTTTATGTGAATGAAATTTTTTTAAAGGGAATACCTACCGTGTTATCTTAGCAATGCACATACAAATATGATAAACTAAATCAGCGTAATACATACTCATGTAAAAAAAAATTACTTCCCAATTGGTAAACATAAACGAATTTTTCCTCCTATCCCACCTACACTTTTATATATCGAGTTTCTTGATAAGGTGAACTGAAGATAGAGTGCATTACTCTCGAAACCCTTCACAAATTTGTCTGTCTGTCTCTAGCCGTCTGTCTAAAGCTCATTTTCATATCAATGCATGCATTTCCGTTTTAATTGTTGAGGATATTAAATTATAAAATTGCTCATTAAATTAATTGAGATGCGTCATTTCATAAGGATCCAAGTTTTAAAGGAAGGATTGATTTACAAAATATTTCCTCCTGTCCAAAAATATTTTCTTAAAGTTCAGCTGCGTCTCATGAACCTCACCTCAACCCTTTACTTTTGCAAGATTTGCATGCTTGCATGTCATCATGTTCTGCCATGCTAAGCCATTTCTTAACTGTTTTGTTCATTCATAATGTTTTCGATGCAACAGCAGCTTACGCAGTTTATCAAGTTTTGTGGGGTCATCATCAAGATGTACTGACTGCTGCGCTGAGAACTTTACTTGGATTGGAGCACAAGGCCTTTCTCCACATCTAATCCAATCTATACAAAAAGGGTTGAGTAAAATGTAATCTACAAGACAAGGAGCATAATAAATATTATGTTATGTTGCGCACATGTATAAAAGCTACAGTAGTCATTGAAGAAAAACGTTCTTTCTTTGCTGTAGATAGATGGCCTGAACTGCTGTGAGGAAACTCTGAGTGTTCGTTTTGTATTGCATGTGGTTTACATGATTGTAACCTCGTGTACACATCCTCCTTCACAGGTAGGCAAATTACAGGTAAACGCTTCCAATTAAGAAAATTTTCCAATTGTAGGAATTTGGTTGCAATTTATCTCCACTTACGCTACTTTTGCGGCTCATATGAGCTTATTGTCGGCAAATGTTGAAATATATCTGTCATGAGCCACATAAAAGCATGAATTTTCTCACTTTTTTTTCTATTTATTTTTCCAACTTTTATAACTACCTGCATTGCAGTTTTTTTCTCGTTTGTTTCACCTGCTCCCAACATTTTCTCTCACATGTCATCCTCATCATAAAATAATCCGTTCTCCTCACCTACTAAAAATCTGCATTCTTTTTTTTTCAAGCGTTTCTAATTCTAAACTAACGTAGCATAAAATTAATGCATACGCTCAAGTACAAGTACCGTTGCTCGCGACGATGATGACGGCATATCGGCTAGCCCTCCGTTTGCAATTCTCTGCAAATCAACTTTTTTTTTGCATGCACCTAAATGCTCTTCATATTGCATTATAATTACATAGGTATTACTTTTTCGCTTGCGGCTCCGGATCTCTTGACTTGCATATTGGGTTGCACACACACATGTACCCTCTGTAATGTGGGCTTATAATATTGTTGATAAAAATGTGTTACTTTGTATTTTTCCTCCCATTTAATTCAACCCTTTAGTCTGATAGCAAAGCCAGCAGCACAAAAGAAAAACGCATCGCCTCCTTATGTCATGTCTCCCATTTTTCTCGTGTATCCTGTTCAGCCTAAATCGCTCACAATTTCATATGTACCCTTTTTTTGCATACTACCTTATTTCTTCACTGTCACATTCGCGTACAATACTAAATTTTTTTTCGTAGAAATCGTCCACTTCAAACATAGCAGTACACTGATACTCAAACTGAGAGCGTGCAAGCATTAAAAAAATGTTTTACCAATGCAGCTAGCAACTAAAACTGCCATCATCAGTCAGAAGAAGAGAATATGATATTATGCAGTAGTAATAGCTGCTGTTATACTATAGCGATTTTTTAATGCTTTCAAAAAGAGTCTCGTTCTCGTCTCAACAGCAGCAGAATAAAAGACTGCATGAAAATGCCAAAAAAAAAACTGAGAGCATATCCAAAAGCATGAAATGAAAAACTGAGTATTTTCCACTGCGACTCAGCCACTCTCTCAAATTTCCACAACTCCACACACCACCGACCAACCAAACGAACCAAACCAAACCACTGGTATAACTACACATAAACAAAACTCGCACATGTAAAATAATAGAAAAGCCCCTGAAAATACGCTACTCTACACACATGCATATGAAGCGAAGTACTTATTTGTTTTCCTCAGCTTTTAGAAAAATATCGATACATATACCCAGAAGGGATGCATACGTACATATTATAAGGCTTACACACTTGACTTTTTTAGAGGGGATAGCTCTCTCGTCTGTTTTACATATAGGAAATATACGCTACTTTTAGCGAAGAAACAAGGGAATTTCATGAGTGAGCCTTTTTCTATGCATCTCCACACGATAATATATCAAGTAGCAGAAGTGTAGCTAAGGAAGGATCTAAAAACGGAGCATATTTACCACTTTGCACTTGACTTGAGCAAAAGTTTTATTTTTACAAGACGAGGAATCCAATCTCTATCCACAAGGGTATTATTATTTCTCTTGTCGCTGGTATACCTAGTAGTCCTTTTTTTGCTGCAGTGGTACATACCACCACCAGCACTTGTCATTATAAGTGCCATAACAACAGAAACTCACATCTGCTGAGAAACATCATATTTTTTCCATTGTTAGTTTTTAGGCTCTATGTAGTGGAAAGAGACTGAGAGAGACCCTCTGATGATGAAATAGCATCAGGAGACCAGACCACCAAACCAGCAGCAAGTCCTTTTTTTACCATATGATCTTGTTCTGGTTTCTTTTTCCCCTTTTCATTTTATTCGCCAGAAGAGAACCAAGACCAGAGACCAGGCTGAAATACTGACAGGGAGCTCATATAAAATACTAAAAAACTGCTCATATAAGAGTTGAGAAATGAAACGAGCAAAGTGAATGATTTTGATTTGCTGCTCTCTCTCTTGCTGGGTCTCTGTGTAGAGTCTGCACATATCATTATCATATAGCCAATATTTGTACACATTATATTGTGTGCATCCACATATAAAAAAGTTTTTTTACACATGCTGAGAGCTCTCGTCTTAAAAAAGCCTTTGAATAAGAAAGGAAGACTAAAGACAAGAGAGTGAAAGAAAAGGGCATTGCTTTGTTTGGTACTAAAAACAGTGGTTATATATTTGTGCTCTCTGCTGCTGCTGCTGGTGGTTTTTCGTCCTATCGTGATGTGAGTTTTGTGCAAAGTGTAGCAGTAGTGGTAGTTTTTATTGTGATCATGATGATGATGAGAATGTGAAGGAAAAACTGTATTGGAAATTTAATAATAGACACGAAGAAAAAGAAGAAAAGGATTTGTAATCCTTTTTATTCGCTTCTCTCTCTGCTGCGGATGCACACATATAAACAGCAGAGAAGAAATAAAAATAGTGCATTGCCTATCATCATTATTACTGCATTATCGGAGAAAACGGATTTTATGTATGGGAAGCAGAAGAAGAAAAGCGATTTATAGCGATTTATGCGCACAGCCAAAAGTAATTTAGATATTGGATAAGACATAAGAAATCAAATCAGGATCTTCATCATACGGATATATAGACCAGAGAGGACGGAACGGAATCTCTCTGTAGTACGGATATTCGGTGAACAATGAAATGTAAGTAAAAATAATAAAGAAAAGTTATAAATAATTTAGTCATAAATATTCCCTGTGTACTTGTGTGTTCCATACACGAAGGAACTCTAAAGAGAGAAATCGGGTTTCTCTTCTGCAAAAATACTGCAGACATGGTAAAAAATGCAAAAGCAATAATCGCACATCAAAAAATGGCTAAAACAATAGGAATATGAAGTATGCAGTGTTTAGGTACAAAAAAGTGCAGTTGTTTTGTTGATTTTTTTTTGCACAAAAAATGTATCTTCACGTTTTTTTTTTAGGCTGAAAGTTGAACAAGCTATAATCATCGTCGTCATTCATTGCATTCAGTGTATCTCTCTCTGTAGCAATAATAGTAATCTGTGTGTGTACAGTATTGCAAGGTAATAATGAGCAAAAATCTCAGACAGTGAATCGAGAAGAGTTCATCATGGGAAAAAATAGTTGTTGTAGTCGACAACGACGGGATTATCATTCGTTTGTCAATAACCTCTTCTCTCCGCTTTTTCCTGCATAGGCAGAGCGGTTAATGTTCCTCCTATCAATTATTACGCAACAATGTTTTTATTGCAATATCTTTTCCATAAACGTCCATTACCCTTTGAATGGGCATTGCTAAAATCGGAGAGAGGAAAACTCTTTTGAATTGAATCGTCTTCCTTTTAGTAGTACGTTATTGGCATGAGCATCATCATCGCCCTTTAAATCACTTCATTTTTTAATGCACTGTTGCGTAAAAGATAGCGTTTTACTCAATTATGAAATGTTTAAGGTGGTGTATGTGATTATTGTATTGAGGAATCTGAGGTGAACCCAAATACAGACAAAGGTGTTAATTTTCTTGTGGTGACGTGGGTTGTGTGATGGTGGTGTGGTGGTGAGTGGTGAATTATTCTTGAGGATCACGGAATAACGACGCGGAGGACTTATACCTAGTCTCCAATCTTCAAACATTTTTGTTTTGCATGTGCGTCTTTTCTAAATGCAATCAATGTGCTGTTTTTAAAGGTGGTTGTAAAATCCTGAGTAATAATGGGAGCAATCGTGAGGAATTTTGTGTAACATGGCGCTACATTCGTCGCAGATCTGATCGTCTGAGTCTGAAGGACTTTATTTGTCTCTTGTGCTCTTGTTCCCTATGTAAGTTTGGATTTGGATCTAGTCCACTCTCTTTTGCATCATCATAATCATATGAAGCATTATTTTCTGCAAAATCTTGCTCACTGGTAGTAAGCAATAATGATATGGGTGTGTACCTCTCTTTTTCATAGTCATTTATTGTTAGAGGAGATACGACGAGCACGTTATTTTTAATAGATTCAAAGTATGATTGCTCATTAGTTTGGTCTGCCGCCAGTGACTGCCTATCCACATGATTCCTGTTTAGGAAGACAAATTTCCTTGTGGTCCTTCATATCATAGCATCACCATGATTCATGGTTACCTATTACCTATGTGTATTAATCATTTAGCAGTTTCATTCGTTTCATAGTTAGTTGCATCCGCATGGCAGATATATCTTTATCATACGTCATTGCCTCGCACCTGGACATGTAGCAGTGGCCATACCCATAAATAGCACTAACTAAAAAACAAAATATTATATGCATCCTTCTTAAAACTGTAACCTACATTCATTTAGCACTGACTCTGATTACCTTCAATTTCATACTTATGCAAGTAATTTAATAATAATTTATTAGCTAAAAATATTATACACTAGCAGAAATACATAACAATCATATAACTGTAGCTTCTCCCCAAACGAAAATTTCATTGTCAGTGTCACGGTCAAAGAGTGCTCAAAAGTCAACAATGCAGTATGTAGTTTTGCAGCAGGAGGAACATAGCGGTAGCAAATGAAGAAGCCTATCCTGTTTTACAAGAAATCTCGTTAAGACATAATGTGGTGTGAACAATTGTATAGTGATTCATCATAATAGTAATCCTCAAACTTTACTAGCTTGTTTGCGTGCATAATAGTCAATAATGCATTGTTTTTTACCTTCAATTCTTTGAGGAGTTACGTGAGTGACAACGTGACAAGTGAATATAATCGTGTGCCCATAACCATCATTATTTTTATTATTACCGTTTTATGTACCATTTACACCAATCATCTTCTACAAAACGATAACAATTTATTTGGTGGTGTAGTAGATATATTATTTGCGCACAATTATTATCACTCCTCTCTATTTGGACAGAAAATATAATAGTGTCAGCGTGTGTCGTTGGTGTTTAAATGACGATAGCACCTTTTCCAAATTATTCCAAGCTATTGTGAAAAGTTGTGGAATGATACCTAGATATTGACATTCTACATGACTGTGAAGAAAAAATACGGTGAGTTTTAATAGGTATCATTGTCATTGTAGCAAGTTTCTTTTTATTTTCCATTCATGCAGTAACGCGAAAAAAAATGACTTTAAACAGAGGATGATAGTCCTTGAAGAAAATTATTGACAAATAAGCGTTAAGGAACAAGAGGACAAGAAAAAATTTACACCAGCATTTTTGTAAAGTAAACACAAAGTGAGTAGCATTTCATGTATCAATTCTTTTGTCTGGCTCTTCATGTAAATTGACATAATTGAATTGTGCTAAAAAAATTGATTTCATTGGAATCATTGGAATGGCAAAGTTAAACTGGAAAGAAACTCGGCAAAATACATATGCGTCACTTTTCAACTGATTTATTGATCGACTGATGAAAACTGACGATGCACAGAGCTAAAGCTATGTGTATATTCAATTTAATATTATAAGTAAATTGCGAGGCTCACACTAATTTCTCTCATCAGCAGCTCGGCAGCTCCAGTCAATAATTTCGGGAAACAAAAAACAAAAAGTCAATAAGCAAAACGCAAACGTGGCGAGGTAAAGGCAAGCCGTGCCAGCTAAAAACTAGCAAACGTGCAAAATAATAGAAAATGATGATGATAGCCAGAAAGAGGATGGATGTCTATAAATTAAACATGGAATACAAAATGAACTGAGCGACCAAAAACTGTCCATTATGTTGCTCCATGTGCTCAACGTTCTATTTTTCAATTCAAACCAAGTCAGCACTATTTCAGCCTACATAATAAAAAAGCAGAGAGTTTTCGCTAACTGGACTGAACTCAAAAAACACTCTGAAAGCCAATATTACAAGGATTTTTATCTCCGCTGGAGAGTAGTCAAGTTTCTTACATAAAGCAGACCAGAAGCGGGGCAAGTAGAAGGCCAAAGGCGGAGGAAACCTGACTAAACCGAACCGATGAGTATTAGAAGAACGAACGATGATGATGATTAGTTGCTAAAATATGAATTATTTATACATGTATGCATTACATGTCATGCTTTTTCTATAAAGAGGGAGAAGTAACTTTTGTACAAACGACTACTGACGACTTTATCCATATCAGGCATGCATATTTTAATGAATTGATTCGAACATTCTGACTTAAACAAACGACTTGTAAAAAGCTGTCCAGCACAAAAAGAGGTTTTGTCCAAGGAGTCGGGTAGAAGTTTTTTTTTTAACGAGCGAGCAAAAAATGAGTGCAAAAAAATAGCAGACAAAGCTGAATGCTGGAAAAAAAGAGTATGCGACCATTTGTCATGAAAAGAGCTATGCAAAATGTTACATTACCTATATATGCAATGATGAAGCCACTAGCTAAACTGCAACATTTTAATTTTCAACGAGTCTATCCATCGTCAAGTCGTAGTCGTAAACTGCGGTATAAATGCAGAATGAAAGAAACATCTCTCTTTTCATTTATTCGATTGTGGAAGTTTGATTGATAGCATTAAATTGTAATTGTATCCCAGAAGAGATTGGTATTCCATACCAAATGCTGGGCTTGTAGTAGTGTGCTAATTTTGGTCTTCTGTGGCCACATATTTCAACATAATGTTCTCTGACTAAACAGTGAATTGACAGAAAAGAGTCGCTGTCTGTGTATAATTAATTATTTATTGCTCATCAGCGTCATCATCATTATATCATCAGGGTTGTTTTGCTTTGTGGCTTTATGAATAAAAAACGTGAGCGCGTCAAAATGTTTTACCAGCTGCGTGCCATGCATGGGCTCTTGTCGCTTCTGCGGATGGAGGAACAGGAGGTTTAAAGTTCTTCGAGATAGAGAGGAGGAGCTTCCACTCTAATCTAAAGGAATTCAGCTGTTGAGGCAAAAAAATTACAGAGATTGTGAGGATAACCTTAAACCTTTGAGCTTGAATTTGGTGACCTGTTTCATGACGATTATCACGGAGTAACACATTTCCTTCACGTAAGGCTTATCATTCATGAATGGGTCATGAGCAGGGGGAAGTCTTTCTCGAACGTTTAATATGTCGCATGTTCTTGTGTGTGCAAATCAAGTTAAAATTGTACTACTGTGCAGTGTTTGTTCAAAACGTGTGGAACGATTTATAAACCACTTTCGCTGCAAGTTTTTCCTCATGAATCACGAATTATCAATTGAAAAGATACGAACTATCAGCACACTAAGTTTTGCTTAAATGACTGTTAGTTCGGATTTTGTGAGGAAAATTTACTACAATTGTCGAATTGCATGATTTTTATGTTGAATAATATTCGATCAACTAATTTTTATCGTAACACAAAATAGGATTTTTTAAATCGACAAACTTACCTGACCAACGTATTGTAAAGTAAGAACATCCTACGAAACACGGCAATGTCTCTGTGCCAAAACCTTCAATAAATGGTTGTACTCTCTGAGCATAAAATTCTGCTTTAACCGTTATATTTTATATGATGAATCAGTTCAAGATGAGACATTCGTCATCATCAGCAGGAAGGAATCTGTCAAGAATCATTAGAAAGCGTGCATATTAAAAATATAAAAGTTGGCTTGGCCTTTGCATGAATTTTACTTTTTGGCACATCAGCCCAAACACCGCAACGGTTTAACAAGCTGATTTGATTGCTAGCAAGAAGCGTGGGCAGATAGACTACCAATGATGATGATTCTTCTGTTCATTTTTAGCATTTTAGGTAGGCTCTGACTCTGACTTACGCCACCATAAAGTAACATGTGCTGAGAAGAACAAGCACCGATTGTTAGTCGTCGTGTCAAGAGAGCAATCATCATAAATAAAAGGAATTGAACACAATGAGAATCATGCATGAAGCATGTCAATGAAGCAATTTCCTTTGAGTATAAAAATAATATGAAATATTGAATATCATGATATCATATCAAATATCTCTGTAGAGAAATTGTGTATCGCCTATACGCAATAATGTGCAATGCTGGCATTTTCATTTTTTATGCGCGTTGCTTTGCTCATAATGAGCGTTATATTACGACCATCGTCAGCAGTATGAATATGGTAGCATGACTGAATAATAAATCCGTATGTGAGCACAGGTGTACAGGGGAAAGTGTGCCGTGTGGGGCTTGGACTACTGACTTTTCGTGAGTGAAACGGGATTATTACCAAAATTAATCAGCAATAGCTTAGCCTTAGCCCACCCACACACAGAGAGAGAAAAGCCATACAACAGGTCATAATGGTCATGATTTTTAGAGGGTGGTGGTGGTATGATAGTCGTTATATAGCAAATCCTCACTTTGGGGTTATTAAGGTCATTTATGTAATTTTTCATCCTTGTTTTTTTTTCTTTCAGAATGTCCTCCCGTCTCGGTCAAACGATTCAACGTTACAATGCCGCCATGTCGTCTACCAACAATACACCAGAAAGTCAACAGGGTTTACAAAGTGACTGCAGTAGTGGAGGAGGAGGAGGAAGCGCACCTCCTGCTCCAATTACCCCGGCGTCCATTACAACCATCAGCTCGTCATGCGCGACGCCAACTACAACGTCAGCAGGCTCAATCA
>JAQIXX010004359.1:0-16504 GCA_034700605.1 Willowsia nigromaculata
AACTCTAATATGTCCGAGGTTTGTTTTGTTCCCAGTGAGTCGATAATCTGAGAATTTTTTATTGACTGGGATTGTGTAGAAATCTGGGAAGTGCATATATATAGGAGGAGGATCTGTTAATACATTTTTTATAATGAATTTTTAATCACTCATGTGTCACGATAACTCTCCTAGAAACTAATATAATTAGTCAACTGTATTTTGGGACATGATCGTGAGATCCTTGAAAACTGCGCGTGGATTCTGATAATCTATAATATCGAAATAAAGTATCTTAAAGAAGGCATATACCCGTAAATGTCTGAATGAACGAAAGATGCTCTGATAGTAGCGCAGTCCTAACAGTGGTAATTAATTCAAAAATTTAAATTACGTTTCCCATAGGTTCACCATTCCTCCAGCCAGTTACAAACTGTAATATTTCTCTACACGTTTTCAGGCATAGTATTTATTCAGCATTCATCTGATCTGCATCAGGGTCTGTGAAGCAAATGAAGGAACAAATCGATCCAATGCTCGGAGACTAAATAAGGACTGCTATATTGAAATTTCCGCATGATATACTTATTTCCAAGATTCCAAATGAGTTCAAACCTAAGATTTACCTCTGAGACTTTATTGTGAGTGCGCTAAACTTAGTCAGTTAATTCTGAGAAAAGTTAGAAAACAAAAAAACATTTTTAAATTTATCTAGAAATGCTTAATTGGAAATATATGAAATAAAGTATCATTGGAATAGTTATTTTTTTGCATCCCCTCAACCATAAGAAGTAGAGAATTTATTGATTTAATATAGAGAACCAGAAATCTCTTCTAAGGCGTGTTCGGTCAAAAGATTCAAATCCATTCGAATCAACTACCATTTGATTCAGACATAATGATTCAATATACCAAATGATTCAATATGCTTTTTGAATCAATAGGTCATAAGATTCAATGATTTTTTGAGTCAATGTCATTTTGAATCAAACTAACCAGAAAATCTACAACGTATAAATTCTTCAGTTGTCCACCATATATTCATAATCTTTCGCATTTGTCATATGTAAAATTATACAAATACCAAGGACATGCGTTAAGCCCAAGTCAAAATATAAAAGTATCTTGTAGTATTCTTCTAAACACTTTTTCATTTACTTACTTTCTCATTTTAAAAGTTGTCACACGCATGATACAAACGCTAATAAGATGACAAATTTTGCTAATGTGATAATATTATGCGAGTTAACAGGCAGGCAACGCTAGCTATCTTGTAGATAAGCATTTTTGGGATTTGTGCGGTCGATTCGGGAAGACTATCACCACAAATTAAGTGAACCTTCAATGAACAAATGAACCTTGATAAAGAGAGGAATGGAAAGGTTTGGCTTTGAAAGAAATGCTACAAGACAAATTTTCTTTTCAGAATTGGGATTTAGGCATGTGCTTTGTATTTGTATAATTTTACTTAATACGAATGCGAAGGATTATAAATTCATGGTGAATAACTGAAGAATTCATATTATTTAGATTTTCTGGTTAGTTTGATTCAAAATGATGTTGAATCGAAAAATCATAGAACCTTATGATCTATTGATTCAAAAAGCACATTGAATCATTTGGTATATTGAATCATTAGGTCTGAATCAAATGGTAGTTGATTCAAATGGATTTGAATCTTTTGACAGTAAACTTTTGCATAGTTTCTGTATCCATTTTGCATAGTTTCTGTATCCATTTTGCATAGTTTCTGTATCCATTTTGCAGAAATCCTATTATTTAGTGAAACTGAACCACAAAAAAACTTTAATGAATTTGAGAAGCTTACTTGCTTGAAATAAAAGATTCAAACCCTTCTAATCTGAGACCAGCTGCTAGCTTACATTGATTCAAGAAAGATTTTTGTTTGAATAAAAATTGTATTGTTTTCATGTACATCTACTTTAAAGAAGAATTTACTTACACTAAGAATTCTGAACCGTTGTGAAAATCAGTGTAACGCATACAGAAGAGGAGGCCTATAGCAGCAAATCTCATAAAAGTTCTGTAAAGTTTATAACTGTATAAAAAAGGCTAGGTTAGGTTTGGCGAATGCCACTATTTCATTTCTAAAACCTGAAAAATCCTACCTGCTTGAAAGAACGTAGCCCTTGCATTTAATACTTGCGATGAAGCGAGCGTCAAAAAATTTTGAAATAGACAACGGGTAAGAAGCATTGGTGCGTCGTTTATTTATTGGTGTTACACATAATATGAAGACATAATTTGTAACGTTCCGTGTACGTGCATTTCATTTTTTTTAGAAAAGCTACCAACTATTGAAACATTCTGGAACATAAAATCTGAAATATAGTAGGGACATAATTCCTCAAATTTCATGGCGAGATACATACAGTAACACAAGAAAAGACGTATAGCATAAGCGTTGACATTTAAGGCGTCCTGTTTACGCTGGTTGGGCAGCCAACATCTACAACATCAAACGTTGCAAGCAAGGATTAAAATATTCTTTGAGTATTACCTCCCAAATACAAGGGCAAGTAATTTTCGACCCTGTAAAATCCGGACTTTTCCCCATATTTTCAAACATCTTTCCAAATCATAAAACCATTTACGGATGTCTGCGTGCTCGCAAAATCATGCGTTATGTAATAATTATTTTGAAGGCAAAATCGTTGTAAACGGATGCAAAAACATTTAAAATGACATATATGGTCATTTAAATACTTGTTGTAGATTGATAAAGCAGATGTGGCAAGCATGTTGGTCCTGAAGGCTTGAGCTCAAAATACCGGGCAGTAGAATATTTATCTACATATCAAAAATCAATTTCATCATATTCTACTATTTCGTGTTATAAGCTAATGTCCTTGGTTAATTTCTCATTGTTTGCTTCTTACAGCTCAAATATTGTTGAAGAAAAGGTAATTTTAAAAAATTGATGCATTTCAAAGATTTTAGAACCTGCAGAGGTCGTCTTACAATTTCTATTAATTGTACATATATTCAAGTTAGTAGTTCAAGAGTAAAACACATTGAACAAATCTTAAATCAAATCATCATTCCCACACACAAAATTTTCAAGAAGACTTTCTCCTTATCATTAGCTTATGCTACATCATAGATCTGCGATATGCAGTTTACAGTTTCTGTTCCTTAACGTGTGTATTTTTTCCGCATCTCAACTTGAATAAACTTAGAAATTTTAAAACCTTGTTGCAAAATCTTCACTAGAAGTAATACAAATGACAATATAACCAAATAATAAATTTTACTTTAGAAGTATAGGTCAATTTTATATTTGTTTCAAGAAATTTTGTTTGCAAAATCATGCTTTTCGTGGGTAATATTATTGCACGCAGAACAATGCAAATTGAGTGCATGCAAATTTCCGAATTTTGGGTGCACGAATCAGAATTTAAAATGCGCGCAGAATGATTGATTATGGGTGATCAAAAAACATTTTTCTTGTAATTTTACTATAGTTTACTGTGACTCACAGTCTGTGAGTGAGGAGTGAGTACCCTAATTTCAATACTAAAAGGAAGCATTCTTGGCACCTAAAATATCTCTGCTTCTTTTCCCCTAATGATAATATCAGAGAAAAGCCGCTGTAAGATACCGGAGTAAAGCAGTAGTTTTTGGTTTTCTAGAGTTTACTTTTCTCTGCACTGACAGCTGCACAGCCATAAACATTTGATGCGTGTTTTTGCTAGAACTATAGCAAGATATGCAGGCATAAACATTTTTTTGTTATTCAAGCTGATCAAACCTGAACTTCATTATTTTCTCCTGATAGGTACGAGATTTTGGTAACAAATCAAACCTTTAAGTTTAATAACATGCTTGTTTTAACTCATTTATACACAAATATTATGGAGATAAATTTTTATAATCAAAGAACTCTTCTTGAAGCATTTGGGTTAAAGCATTTATTTAAAAACAAAAACAATATCGTTAGTAATTTACACAATTCAATTCTTTGGATAATTATGAAATACGGGGAACATCGTGATTTTTTGGAGTCTTAGTAGGAAATACCATTCACCTGGGATTTAGATCTTGAAGTGCCACATTTCTTTCTGGATTTTGGGTAGACATAAAAGAAACTCAAAATAATTCCACATCTTTTGTTCCACATACGTGCATAATCCTTTCCTGTATAGATCTAAAATAAAAAATCACAAAACAAGAAATCAGTCCACATTGCAAACTGTCACGTATGCCTCTTGTCTACCAGCTTAAATGCATGACACGACTACATTTTTGTGTAGGTCTGGGAAACATAATGTGGCATGTAACGTTTCACACATCCTTCAGGTACTTGGGTAGCTTTTACGATGTAAGCCATAATCATATTTCTCTTTCCAAGAATTCAGTTTTCCTCTGAATATAAAGTAAGCAAATGCACAAGTTTTGAGAGACTTAGCATTCTATGTATGCTTTAAGCATTCCTTCATCTGTTTTTACATTTACCCTTCTGAAATGCTCTATATTCTTTTAAAATAGGTAACGTTGATGGGTGCTCATGTTGTTCTCATGAGGTCGTTTTCTCATTTTTGTCGGTTCAACTATTTACTAGTATTTTTGAAGTGTAAAGCTTACTGTGAAGAATAAAAGTTGTCCTTGACTGTGCTAGTTGACAAGTTTATCACTTTGAAAGGTTGAAACTGTAATCAATACCTATAATACAGTACAGGCTCCAAAAATTTCCCTTTACACCAAATTATCATTTTTTTAATGGCAGGAGCATTTGGCCTGGTCGATAGACTTTCGAATGATGAGGTAAAACATTTAAAAAAGGCTCGTTTGAAACTTAAACTTGATTTGCTATCAGATAAATTGAAGTGTAGTTAAAGTTATTTCGGAGCTACTACGTTATGATTTAATTCAGAAACAGATTGTTTCTTGAACTAAACAGTTGAATAGTATATTTAATCCCAATAATTAATTTAAGAACGTGGTGTGACCATAAAATAACTTGAATAAATTGTCCAATGAAGTTTTTTCGTTTAATTTTTTTTGTATAGATTTCGGAGCACAACCTAACGTATCTCGCATTAGACGACCCTCTATCTTGTCGTCAAACATAAAGAGCAAAAAAAACTAAAAATGTTGTAGAGTTTCAGCATTGAATATTTCAATTTTTAAATACATGCCCCTTCTAAAAAAGGAATGTCAGCATTTCGAGTATACTGAATATACGTATGTAAACACAGGAAAAGAAGCAAGCGCTAGATCTCAACGCATCCTGTCTGAAAACTCTCTTAATCACCGAATCAGATCTCTATTTCTAAAACTTATGTACAATAGTTGTTGAAAAATATTTAAAGAGTAACAGTGCCCAATTATCTGAAATACTAGTATTTTCTGAATTGGAAGTCGTGATTGGAGTTGATTTGTTGTATATTTTTAAACTTGCAAATACCTAGCAAATACGTATAAGCAAAATCAAAAGTATAAAGCTGACACAATAACGATTGAAAAGCATATTGAAATTTTTAGACCGCAGTTTTTATTGCAACAGCTGTAACTTTCACTTTGGTTTTAAAGTGACGGTGTTGAAGATGGGTTTCCAGTTTGAAACTTGTGAGCAAACATTTACAACGAAAAGGGGAAGAAATCAACATGTGAAATCAATACATGAAAAGGTTCGATTTCCATGTCAACTGTGTGACCAAACACTTTCCTCTAAATACAATTTAGAATACCACATAAAGACTCACAGTGGACAAATGGATTACAAATGCACAATCTGCTATAAGTCATTTGTTAGTCAAGGGAGACTCAATGAACACAGGCGTACTCATTCGGAGGAAAAGAAACATAAGTGCGAATTTTGTGACAAGGTATTTCGCAACGTATCGCACCGGAACGAGCATATGAACACTCACATAGGAGAAAAGCCATACAAGTGCAAAACATGCGGAAAGTGTTTTGGAGTTAGAAGTAACCTCCGGAAACATCAACTCATACATTCTGGAGAGAAGCCATATAAGTGCAAAACTTGTGGAAAAAAGCTTTAGACATATTGAAAGCCTGAGTAGACACCAACTCACACATTCTGGAGAAAAATCCCATCAATGCAAAAAATGCGGAAAGTGTTTCGGACTAAAAGGCAATCTGAAAAGACACGAAGTTACGCACTCTGAAGGAAAACCTCACAAGTGCTCAGTTTGTTCAGCATCCTTTAGACAAAACCAGCATTTGAAGAAACATCAGCAAACGCATGTCAACTTACCACTGATTTCATGTCCAGAGTGCCCCAGGAAGTACCGAACAAAGGATAATTTACGAAAGCATTTAAAGACACACCAAACAAAAATCAACAAGACAGTTTTTGAATGCATATTTTGCGAAAAGTCGTTCTATACCTATTGGGGATATTTTCAGCATTTAAAGGCTCATGTTGGTGAGTCACGAGTGTTTTGCGAGTTGTGCGCCAAAGAGTTCTCGAGTTCTAGTAACAAAAATGAACACATCAGACGCACGCATACTCTAGAAAAACCCTACTCTTGCTTGACATGTGGCATGCAATTTACCTCAAGAGTTGAAGTTAGGCAGCATTTTGTCGTCCACTTGGCACAAGATCAACCCAAGCCTCACGTCTGCGTATTTTGCGAGAAAGGATTTCATTTACGTGGAACACTTCTTCGACATCTCAAAGCTCACATAAAAGAAAAGGCATACAGTTGTATTCAAGATTTTCTATTTTCAAAATAATTTTATTCAAGATTTAGCAAAACTGTGTATTGTCATGTTCCATGGTGAGTTTTTGGAAACCTGAGGACTGCGTGATATGATAATACGTAGGTATTATCAGAATTCGTGCCTAGATTTTCACAGCTCATACCTATAAGACGACACGATCAAATAATCTGACCTACATATAATCTGATAGTATAAAAGTCTGGCTTTCTAATTATGGGATGTTATTGGCAGCTGGTGTTTACTAGGAAGAAATACCAGGCATTGATACTCAAACAATATTATTGCATTTTCAAGGTTAATTTGGGGAGCAGCCAAGTCAGAAAAATTAAAACTATTTTTGATGGACTGAGAATCTATTTATTGGATAAATTGTGACTGGGGATGCAATATGGGTCCTCCATCGTGAAAATTAATAAAAGAACAGTCGTCACAATGTCTCCCGGCTGGCTCACAGCCTGGTGTTCCCAAGGCTTTACAAAACGTTTGCTTTTTCTAAATTATTATACTTATACATTGGGACCGGATGGGAGTTTTCTTGCTGGATCTTTTTGATAGAGGTGCTACATAAAACAAGCAAAGCTTATTCGAATATCTTTAGAAAGATGAAGGAAGTCTACCACAAGAAACAAGGTCAAGAATTATGGAATGACGAAATTTTTGTACGACATGAAAATTAACCCTCCCAAATTTTGCACACAGCGGAGAAGAAACAATGGGGCACCTGATTAATTGAACTGCATGCGCTTAGTCACAACCCTTATGTTGTCCCATGTAACTACTTATTGTTTCCCAAATTGAAACATTACAGGCGTGGGAGGAAGTTTACTAAAATGGTACCGCCGATGAATATGTAAAAAAGTGAAATTCCTTCACCTGGACTTCCAGACCCAGCATTCTTCACAGTAAACACTGGTTGCTAAAAACAACCCATCATTTGAAAGCCAGAGTTTTATACTATAACATGATATGCATATCAGCCTAATTGATCAAGACCTCTTAAAGATATGAGATTTGAAAGTCTAGGCATGAATTCTGATAATACCTACGTACAAATATGATTGTAACATTGGTTAAAACGTTGGTTTATTGTAATTTTTTGTTTATTAATTTATTTAATAAAACTTACCCCATGGATTTAAATGAATATTATACCGATTTTGTTTTTTTAAAATATATTTGTTTTTAAGAAGATCCATATTTCCACACAGATTTTTTGCACACAGAGTATGCAACTCAATAAATAAATTAACAAATCTTTTGCATTTAGAGAAACTGTGACATTTTCTAGTTGACATGGAAAATGGTTGTAATGTAAGGTGCGGTTTCAGGTCCTGTTTTGAGGACAATCTTTAGTTAAAAATTAAAACCAAAGTCCATCCGCATATTTTTTCATCCTCTATTTTAACATCAGCCACCGTCGTTTTTATCACCGTCTCCTCTTCTATCCCGTTATTACGTATCGTTACTTAGAAACCTTGGCTCCAAGAGGAACGCGTTCTCTTATAACTTGCTTTTTAATTTTTTAAATGTACATTGGAATTCTCGAGCTTCAAAGGACAGCATTAAAGTTCGTAATAAGTCAAAATGAATGCATATAAAGCACAACAATTGATCCATTTCCATTAATTTTTGTAGTACGAACGTTTCTCAGTATTAAGTTTGCAAACTTTCCGTAAACCTTTAAAACATGTATTTCCCATCATGATAATAATTGATTATTCACCTGATAACTATATTGCCAGAATTACGAATTCGAAATGAAATTCGAAATTCGGCATGAATAAATTGAAATCGAAATAAGTGTTTGTTCATAGCTTCAGTCGTCATCATTCATTGGAAGTTCACTCAAATAATTTTGAATTACAATTTTTGTTAGATTTTCAGCTGGCTGGCTTCCTGAAAATGCAGCTGCAACATAAATACTGTCTTTAGAATGTTTTAACATGTAAATGCTGCTTAAAGGCCACAAATGTATTGTTTTTGGATAAAGACTATTTAGCTTTGGCCGTTATTTGTTGGCAAGCTATCATACCTTCAGTGTTAAAATCATATTTAAAATCCTTTTGGGCTTGAAGGCTTATGAAGAGTAGTATTCTTAACTTTAGCATGGCCGTTGTGTATTTTTTGGGCAAGGTCTACGTGCCCACCTGTATGCTGAACCAGAACATGAAAGGTTTGCAGCTCCTTGTTTGTATTTTTACACACTTGCTCAAATACAACTAGAGCTGCTTGAATGCAACTGTTGATGTCTCTAACAATATGTCATATTGAAGGCTCTTTAGGCGTTGTAAGCTCATAAGCTTAAATATTCTACAAGACTTTTTTCATTCGGATTCTGAGAAAACCGGATTTTGTCATTTCTTGTACACATGACATAAAGTTTCTAAAAGACAGTTGATAATTGATACCATGCTATTCACTCTGTAAACACAAAAACCCAAATACCTTAAATGCTTTTTATTAGCCAGCAATATATGAGTCTACCCAAAAAGCTCATAAAAATTGTAAGCCACACATAAATCTCAACACACAGATTATAGGTGTGTAGTCAAGAAGCTAACTTCTGTTTTCGTGTCAGTTTTGCTGCACCTATTGAGCAGTTCAGTCAGCGACTTAACAAGAGCTACAGCAGGGATTTCTTAGAGCTGAGAAAGATTTTGGAAGTGGAATAATCAAATTCGGACAAATTCTTCTAAGGCGAATAAGACATAGTATTTTCTTGTAGTTTCTAGGTTGTTGTTTAAATCTTCTTTTTACTCTACTAAACCTTACAACTTGCTCTTGAATTTGAATCGCTAATTTTTTGTGACATTCAATTAAACTCAAATTTTGTAAACTTATCTTTACTTCTTTCGCTAGAATGGAGTCCAGGATGACTTTTAGTTGCAAGAGTTGTGAAAAAACCTTTATGACTAACTGGAGCATGGATCTGCATGTAAGAGCAATTCACGAAGGAATTCGATATCCATGTAAAATTTGCAACAAAACTCTTTCCTGCAAGAAATATTTAAGGGCTCACATAAAAATTCACAAGGGAGAACTTCAATACAAATGCAGCACCTGCAGCAAATCATTCGTAAGTAAAGGCACACTGAAAGCCCACATGATGGTCCATTCTGACAAAAAGAATCACAAGTGCTCCATTTGTAGTAAGATGTTCCTCAGGAAAAGCGACTGCAAAACACACATGAGAGTTCACACTAACGACAAGCCATTTAAATGCGAAATTTGTGCCAAATGTTTTAAGACTAATGTTGAATTAAAACTACATCAAGTCATACATTTGGAAGACAAACCTTACAAGTGCTCAGTGTGTTCAGCATCGTTTAAACGACGTTCAGGCTTGAAGTCACACAACAAAACACACATGGAATTTAAGGGCTTTCCTTGCCCACAGTGTCCCCGACGATACAGATACCGATCAGGTTTACGACAGCATTTAAGAAAGCACCAAGCCTCGACTCAGCAATTCCTTCTGAGCTGTATATTTTGCGAGAAAACTTTCCAAACATACGTGGGCTACAATGGTCATCTTCGGGTTCATGTTGGGGAGTCGCGAGTTTTCTGTGAATTGTGTGACAGGGAATTTACATCGACATCGGACAAGAATTGCCACATTAGACGACGTCATGCGTTAGAAAAGCCGCATGCTTGCGAAATATGTGATATGCGGTTTGTAACCAAACATGAAGTAAAGGTCCATTCTGTCATTCACTTGCCGGGAAATAATCCTAAACGTAACAGCTGTATTTTTTGTGAAAAAGATTTTCATAATTTTGGAAACCTTTTGAGCCATATTAAAACACACATATTGGAAAAACCAAATATGTGTTGTAAATGTGGAATGGAGTTTGCGTTTTCTGTAAGTTTGAAGGCTCATTTGAGAAAAGCCCATAGTTAGGACGATAAATGTGTGCTCGTTAAAGAAAAAGCATAATTTAGGGTCTGCTAAAGTTGCTGCAACATTTGCATTTTTCAATACGTATTTTGCTTGAGTACGTTTGTTGGGTTTAACCCTTTCAACAACAGCAAAAATCAATACGGCCTGTTAATATAATTTAAGTTTGGACGCATCTTGTCTAACAGATCCCCGTATGTTTAAAAAAAGATTTCATTCTGATATCCGATTTAACTAGCATATTAAATGAGGTGCTCATATAAAAAAAATTTGAGTAAAATTAAGTATTAGGATGCAGATTTAAAGTTAGCTAAAACAAATTACTTATTGAAAATCGAGTAAGAAAGAGTAGGGTTTAGGAACTGTACAGATTAAATACAAAGGCATCCGTGCAAAAGTTGTTAATAGACATATTATCTTAATTAATTTTGTAAGATTCAGGATATTGTATAGGCTATACATGAAACATTAGGATGCGGATGTCTAGAATGATCTTTAGAAGATTATTTAATAAATTTGGGTGGTTTTGTTGTAATGTGTCTGTCTCTTTTGAATAAATCAGTTTTATATACAGCATTACATACATGTTGAATTTATGAAATGAGCTATTGAAAAAGGAGCATGCTATTGTTTAAAATATTCTGTTGAATAAAATCCTACGGTACCTAAATTTGAATGTACTCTAGCATTTAAGCCTTAATTGACAAAATTTGGATACTATATTTCTTGGTAATGATAGCTGGTAAGATTGGTTTTGCCGTAAGCGAGATGTCTATTATTTTGTTTCAAATTACAAAGAATATCAAAATAATTCTTTTCCTTATGTATTTATGAAATCTTTGTTGACTAAAACTAGATAAATTAGCTTGTATTTGTTAATCGCGGAAGGCGAAGTATTCGAAAAGAGCTCATATGATATATGAAAGGTCTTCTTCACATATTTATATAAAGAAAATAGAGTAAAACTTTTTGTTATCATTAAAATTATATCCGTGTAATTTTTTTCTGTTTGTGAATGTTTTGAAGCTCTGCCTGTGTACCATATCGTTTGGAAATTACAAGAGGTACATCTTTCAATATAAATACATTTCACGGATATTTTATTTTCAAACTAAATAAAACGAACGAATCTGTTCATTTATGAATAATCATCCGTACCCATCTCTAACTACTCTCACCTTACTGTGTTAAATTAAAGTAAACAATTGTGTTGAATGAAAACGATACATATTAGAATTAGGATATTTTTTGTTTATAAATCAAAACGATAAAATTGACTGGAAGCATTTAAAATTGTAATTTCTTCCCGCTTAAAAATTCTGATTACTGAATACATGTCCAAAATTGTTACCGTTATAAATTTTCCCACTTTAATGTCTTATGCTAGATATGGATGACGACTGTCTTCTGAACCACAAATGTAATAAACAAGCTATTGGTTTTATTTTAATTTCTCTTATAATTTTGTTTTCAAGAACCGTACACGGGTTTTGTTAAGCTTATATAAAGTCTTAAATAATGGTGTGGGTATATGCTTATATGGAATGTGCAATGTCCATATACCATCCTTCTTATGTTGTTGCTTGTGTTATTTTTTAAGACAACTGAAAAAATACAACATACTAATACGTATTTACATTACATTATGAGTAGAATGTTAGCATGAAATGGTCCGTCGACGAGGAAACCTATTTTGGGTTAATAGAGCAAACAAAAACTCATATAATTTGGAATTATTTTGATTTTGATTGAACTAATTAAAAATGCTATCCCAAAATTTTCATCGAAATACTAATAAACAATAAATATATTTACCCTACTACTCCAATTGATAGCACGACAAACAATTGACTAATTGTGACAATTTTGATTTGCATAAGCAAGAATTAAGCAAGGAAAGAATAGCTTCTCACATACAGTGCAATACAATAGCTTTTCACAGTTTTGTACTTTAAGACACCGTTCTCAACAAATAATCTAGAAATATACGAAACATATCATAACAATCTACAATTATTCAGTATCTCTCAGTCTCTGATATCTAACTATCCTTTCCTATTTTATGTGAAGCTAACTCATCTTGAACACTATCTTGTTTACATAGTATGTAAAAACTGCATTGTTATTTGAAGCTAAAATGTAGAGTGCTACTAAAGAAGCCAATTGTTGAAACATTACAAATATTAAAGCCTGAATTATACTGAAGAGAAGTGATTTATTTAAACATTTTCATTCATGGAATGCTTAATAAAGAGTACCTACGGAAGAAATCGCATTATTTATTTATAATAAAGCTAAAATAAGCTTGTTTTCTAAAAAATCTGACAAAAGCAAATCAGGCGCACCTATAAATTTCAAAGAAAAAGTATATACACAAGCAATAAGCATCAAACTAGGTAAATGGTTTTTTGATTTAAGGTACCAGGTTTTCTTTCCTTCAACACGAATGCAGTATACCTGCCAAAAAAGAAGCCCCTGTCACTATTTCTAGTGTAAGTCTTTATTAAGTTTACCTGCTGACACGCCAGCTGCAGCTACCCGAAGAAAAATAGATATCTGCCATGATCTTTTTTGTATTCTTTGCAGGAAATAATGACTGTACAATTTTCAGGTACATTAGCTGAATGGTCAAATCCTTTCATGAAAATAATGAATTTAGGTGACAAACTATTCATAGAAGGACTACAAGTTTTGAAACATTTTTTGTAAACTGTAGACCTACCCACATTGAAATAAGGAGATTGATTGCCACAAATTTCTTGGACTTAGCCTTTGGGGTATCTGTTGGACCAGCAGTTCTTTTATAAAATACAAAGCTTACGTGCACAAAAATTTTACCTAGCAATCTGAGTGCACCCATTTTGAACATTTTCAATGTCATGGCTTACAACTCTGTATAACATATTGTTGAATTGAAGGACTGCTTGTAGAATGCTGTGCATTCAATGTATACTATATTAGAATCCAAAGTTAATTCTTCCAAACCCAACTACAGTGGCAAACTTCAAGGTGCCTCATAAAAGTTAAGTGACTTACTACACCCTTTAGATTCCTCAAATTTTCCAGAAACGTTAATTCGTTGTAAATAAAAACCAGACCCAGATTTCAGCACTCGAGAGCACAAGCTAAAATACCTGTGACCCGTCTCATTAAAAATAAGTATTCTAACCAACAGTTCCAAAAAATGTCCACTAAAGTAAATTGTGCTTCTCATTTTCTTTTCACGTTCTAAAGGAGTGTAAGCTGTGTCAGCTTTCACATGAAGAGAGAAGCCTGCTATATTTACTAATTCACTAATTTGCAAATTTTATTGAGTGCCAAATTGTGGTTTCTAACTAAAGGATATCAGCAGAATTTCTTTCTACACACTTTTAAAATCCAACTCTTGCTCTCGCTAGTCAGGAGTAAATGAATATTTGCGGTTGGAAACAAGAATAACAGATAAATACAGGTAAATGTTACATCTTTATTATAATGTTTAAGTTATTTATTGATAGAACATTCATTTAGAATACATTTGTGTCTTTTGTGTTGTTAGGATGACGTCCAAAGTGGTTTTTAATTGTAACAGATGTGAGCAAAGCTTCACTAACAAACGTAATCGAGATTATCATGTGAAATCAATTCACGAGCAAATTCGATATCCATGTCAAATCTGCAACAAGCCCCTTTCATCTAAGTCAGTTCTAAACGAACATCTCAAAATGCATCGGGGAGAACGTGACCATATCTGCAGCATTTGTTCTAAATCATTTACAAATAAAACTAAACTTGCAAGGCATTCCAAGATTCATTCCGACAAGAAGGAATACAATTGTTTATATTGTGACAAAATGTTTTTTATAGTAGATGATTGTAAGCAGCATATGAAAATTCACTTAAAAGAAAAGACGCACAAATGCTCCGTTTGTGGTGCAGCCTTTAGAACAAAAACGCATTTAAAGAGACACGCACAAACACACGCGGACTTGCCGTTGCATCCTTGTTTTCAATGTTCCCGAAAATACAGATCGAAGGATGCCTTACGAAGACATTCAAAAACCCACCACACCTCATTTGAAATCCAAGCTTTTGATTGCGTATTTTGTGAAAAGACTTATCAAACCAACCACGGCTATATCAAGCATATTAAGGATCACGTAGGCGAGACGCGAGTTTACTGTGAGTTGTGTGACAGGATGTTTCTCTCCACTGGCGAAATCAATAAGCACATCAGACGACAACATACCCTGGAAAAGCCTTATGCGTGCGATATATGTGACGCTCGATTTGCTTCACAATGTGAAGTCAACACTCATTCCATCACTCACCTGCCAGCAAATGTTCCGAAACCTTACAGCTGCACTTTTTGCAAAAAAGGTTTTCATCGTAGTACACACCTTTATCTCCATATCAGATCTCACATTAAAGAAAAAGCACACCGTTGCAGGGAATGTGGATTTGAATCTCAACATCAAAGCAGTATTCGAATTCATGTCAAAAACGTCCACAAGTTATAAAAAAGTTTATTTGAACTGTGAGTACAGAAATATTGGTTGCATTTTTTACTAGATATGTGGTAGACGGAATTAAAGTGATTGAGATGAGGAATGTCTGAAGAAGTTTTCTTTGTAAATGAATTATTAGCGTAATTATGTAATTTAGTTTATTTTGTTTTAAATGAAGATAAAGCGGTATTTGTGTTGATGATTTCAAATGTTTTAAAAACAAAAGCAATTGCTACATTTACATTGTTTTTCCGATCAATTTGTAAATTTTGTAAAACGGTACGTTATTCTATCTTATTAAAATGTTAGTTTTAGCGTTTTTGTTATTGTGAATAAACAATTTATGAATTTTGCTGTCTTCAATACTTGGGTGCATTGAAACTATTTTTCCACATCAGATTCTAGACGACAACTCTATGCACTTATACGGCTCATTAATTAAAGTTC
Organism: Willowsia nigromaculata; assembly: GCA_034700605.1. NCBI lineage: Eukaryota > Metazoa > Arthropoda > Collembola > Entomobryomorpha > Entomobryidae > Willowsia > Willowsia nigromaculata. Next base: position 15,523 of record JAQIXX010004359.1, read on the forward strand.
ATTAATGTTTTAAAGATTTTATTCATTGTAGCCTAGTCTTTTTTAAGCATTTAAGAAGGATATAGTTTAAAGAAACATACAGCCTTCAATGCTTAGTGGTATGGTAAACCAAGGTATTCGAATCAGTGCTGAAGCTTATATTGCCAGATCAAATTGTCTGAAATGGATTGTAAAAACTTCGGGATGTTGATTTGAAAAAAAACATCCGCGAAGTATCTTTCTTTGAAAACAAGACTACATAGGAATTAACAAACGGATATGTCGCTGTTATCAGCCAATAGTCAATAGTAGCAGCCATTGGGAACCAAATCTGGTTTTCCGTTCATGAAGAATAATATTCAGCCCAAATCTGCATGTAACAAATTAAAGGTATTTTGAAATATACTAGTTGATTCCACTTGACTTGGAGCCTTGACCAGATCCCCAATATGGTGCTCTACTTTCATATGACTCAAGAAATGCTAGCTACCTTGAATTGAAACGTGCAGGAAAAAAGGGTTGCCAGATTTGACATTATAACAGTTATTCTCAATGCATGGTAAATGACAATTAAATAAGGGACATAATTTATGGCCTAAATTAATGCTTCAGGTGTAGTGTGTAGTTTTGTACATTTCAAAATATTTTGCAAATCTGTAAGTGCCAGTTCTCCTGCCATTGTGAATCCGAGAAATGTGTATACACTACAGACAGCCGTTGTAAATAGGAATGAAAGCACCGTAATGGTCACAACAGTTGTTGCAGATAATTGGAAACATAACTACAAGAATACTTTAATTATTCTTTAAATTTCATTATCGAAAAAACCAATTGATATTTATTTTTGATTAATTGTTATTCAGTCATTCATTGTTTGAAGCAACTACTTCATAATTTTATGTACATTATTAATATAATGGTTAGGGTAGACATATTAAGCCATCATTGTAAAGCTTCACATTTATTTCCTGATGGAAGCTCCAAAAAATTTTTGTTTTCTTTG
>JAQIXX010004360.1:0-16502 GCA_034700605.1 Willowsia nigromaculata
AGAGTTCTTCCCTAGGGCATATGGGGTCACTGTGTAAATTATATAGCGAAATCGGTTCACACGTTCGGGAGTTATCGTGTTGACGGACAGACAAACATAGCAAAGTGAATACTTGCTTTCTCAGATGCTCAAGCGGAGTAATAATTGAAACAGTAGTTATTTCACGGAATCAATTTGTGACAATGCACAAGTCCTGATATCGACCATTGTCTAAAATATAAGACTAATGGTAACTATGTGGCACGAGATGACATTTTATAGTTTAACTGAAGCAGCCACAGTCCAAAGAAATCAAGTAATTAGACACTACCAACTTTCATTAAAAAGATGATGATGATATGGTAAAGAACACCCTTGAAACTTAAGTAAATAAAGCGCTTTAAATTTATTATATGTAATGCATAGTGTGTGTAAAGGCATAATATACTATAGTTTTAAGATTTTCCTATATTCCAAATAAATATCAAATTATACAATTGTAATAAGTTCGTTACCATACAAGTAGGAATAAAATGTTAATAAAATAGGGAATGTTATGTTAATAGGGAAACAAGGAAACCAAAAGAGGACTACAAATTTTGAGAATATACTCCCAAATAAAAACTAGAAAGAAATTCAATTTCTTCCTGCAACAAAACAATGCCGATAGCAGATTCCACTTGCGAATTTCCCTTTTGTCAACATCAACCGATAAAAGATGACCAGCAGTCTTGACTGGACAGTAGCAGCGAATGAGAGAAAAACCAGGCTAAAGTTTTTTCTACTCACTTATTCACCACCTCGTAAAAAGTTTCCGAATAAATAAGATTTCATAAACGTAATTGCTACTAGTGCAGACAGATACTTAATAAATAAATAATTTGTAGTCTAAAAGTTAAAACATCACAGTGTCTGGAAGTACAAACATCTTACTTCGGTCTGTGATTCTCACAAAATCTAATTTTGGATTGATAATGACATCTTTAAGGCCCCGACGAAGTAGTACGCATGACGCTGCAGGGATGACGACACCACAGGATCTGTTTCCTGTGATTTTTTCTGGAAGTTCTGAGGTATGGAAATCTGTCTCGCAAAAAATTACTTTAACAATGTGGATACCAGCAATTTAGGAAGTGAATGAGTTTGAAAATTGATGTGGTGGAAAGTTAAGACATCATTGAGGAAGAAAATATCACTACAAGAGATCTTGACAAATGTTCGAAAAGAAACTGAGGAGGTTACATGTGACGATTCATTTTCCTTCTGGAATGAATAGCAGCTGGGAATGAAATTAGGGACCTTAGAAGTGACTGCTTGAGATTTTCACGATTTTTGGTGGCAAACTTTCTAATACTTCGTATTGAAATTAAGCACAAGTAAGTAGAACCTGCTTCACACTTCCGGAGTAGAGTGAAAACATTACATCCTCAAACTCTTCCAAGAATAATGATAAGTTACCACTGCTTTAAACCTTTTTCATCTTCACTTCAAATAATGATGTTTCCGCCTGAGTCCATGTTCGAAGATCTACCGTTCACTACACCAAACCCACGCTGTTCCATTGGAAAGGATTTCAAGCTTTCATTCAGTGATATTTTATTATCTCCGCCATCCTTCTCCTGGTCACGCAGAAATTTTTAATTTATTTTTCCCTTTCAAATTTTTTAATTAATTTTAGCTGACAACACTACACCTATGAATCATAATATGGGTTTAAAACAATTTGTGAGTTGACTGCTTGAATCATTTGTCATTTGCTTTCATCTTCAGGTTTTCACGACAACTACGGATGTCCTAGGGGACAAAACAATTCATTTGGAAACTTTTGAGGCACTTTGCAATGTACCATTGTCAGACGGAATGGATCAAGACAAAAATCTCAAAGTGTGTTTTTTGACATTGCAAAAGAAATATACTTGTATTTTGTGAGAGACCACGGACCAGAGTACTACAAAAAACTGTCAGGGCCAACTATGTAAATCCCAAAACGGGAAAATGACTTAAAGTTAAGAAAGGAAATTAGAGGTGGATGATATAAATTATATTATTTCTTAAAAGTATGTTCATTTTAATCATTTCAAGCGGAAATCAGTATTTAACCAATTATGTTATTTTTTACAATATTTTCAGATTTCATATGCAAGCAGGATGCCAGTGTGTCCAAACGAAAGCTGATGGAGTTTTTAAGCGACATTGGAAAGCAAAAGCGGAAGTGTGAGAAACAGAAAGCTGAAAGAAGAATGTTTTTTCAAGTCTGCCGTAAATGTGACAAGCGTTGCAAGGACAAAGCTGCTCGCCTGCAACATGAAAAGATCTGTAGGAAGAATCCTGCTAACCAGAGCAAGAACAGGTGAGCTTTACAAAACTGCCTATATTCTATAGATTGATTTTGGGATGTAAATTGTGATAATTTTTAACGAGTTGCTTGAGTATGTATTAATGACGAAAATTATTCATTTAAATTTCTAATTTATTTCTAGGGTGACCCGAACAACAAGTTGTGTAACACATGGAGGTCGTCGAAAGCCAAGTAGAATTCCTGGGAGACTTCCTCCTAAAACCCCTTTGTATCTAGCAATAGAACAACGAAAAAAGAAACTCATGGACCGTGAAACAGCTATGATTGTTCAAAGGAAGTTCCCTGGAGTAAAGGTAAATTGCAGATTCATTTTTATGCAGTCAGGGGTTAAGTGTTTAATTAATTGTTAAATTTAAATATTTGTAAAGCTTGAAATCGTGTATTTCGCTGTCAGTAGTGTTGGGCAAATTTTTTCTTAAAAAGTAATGATAGTTCACTTATAATTATTCAATTTGTGTTTTTGTTTGAATGATCCATCAGGTAGCTCTGTCCAGTGGCAAGGGGAAGGGATTATACGCTCTAAATACCTTTCTTGCTGGACAACTTATTTGCTCAATGGAAGGTGAACTGATTGAAGGAGAGGAAGATATCAAAGCCCGCAAGCTCATGTACGAGAATTTACCAAAAGAAGATGGAAGCTACATGGTGGAATATTCTTTCAATAACAAAAAATTTTGGTAAAATTAGTGTAGTTTTACACTGAACTCAAATTTTTGCTCAAATGTCATTGTTTCTGTACTTGGTATTTCAATTCATAACAATTATTTTAAAACTGGCTTGTTTTCTTTTTTGCAGTATTGATGCAAGAGAGAAAAAGGGATTTGGTCGATACGCTAATCATAGCTGCAAGAATATGAACTGTAAATTGGCAGTGTTTGAGAATTCAGAAAATGGGGAAAAGCGTCATATTCCTGTGTTGAGAGCTCTCAAGAAAATTTGTAAAGGAGAAGAATTTTTGTGGGATTACTCTGATCAAAATCCGGCAGTCAGAGAAGAAATGCCTTGGCTCAAGAATTAACTTTAACTAAATTAAAAATGATAATTTGGAAGTTCTAGCAGTATTTTCTGTTGGCAGCAGTAATGCAAAATAGTTTACAATTATATGATCGCAAGGATTAAGTGATGGCTTTGAATTGGTGCATCATTTTCAGTCGATAGCATTGTACTAGTTTGTAATATTCTTTAGTTTTATGCTTAATCTGCTGAGAATCAATTTAAATTTACGTTTAGCTAAAATCGTTAAGTTGGTATTTTCAAATTCAATAAGTTAAAATTTATGTATTAAAATTAAACTACTTTTAATTGTTTTTCTTCTTACACATAATTTGTGTAGTACTGTGAAAGTAATTTATGCTATTGGAAATTTACATAATGCATAATTAATGAAGCGTTACACATGAGAAAATGTCAATAAACCTTGTGTGTAGTTTAGTTAGGAGAAGTTAGGAAAAAATTTCGGATGCGGAAATTCCTATTCAAAATTGTATCAGGAGCACGAAATTTGTCTTCCTTTGATAGCTTAAAAGATGCATGGTAACCGTTGTCTGATTGAAAGAAAAGTCCAGGTGAAACCCAAAAATCCCCGGGATATCTCTGCATTTTGCTATAATTTATGCAAAAATGCCCGACCTTTGCATCCAAAATTCATAATGCGCTAAAAGCGAGATTGGTCGAGCAGCAGTTTCATCTCCATGACCCATCTCTTCATATTTTTTGGTAAACTGTATTATCATTTTTATCGATATCTTGAGTAATTTGGCAGTTCCGGATCCTCCAAAACTTGAGAAAAGTCTTGTTGGAGTATTACAGAAAGGTTTCAAGGTTCTCTGGTTTCGGCATTATTCGCATCCGTGGGAGGCGTTTCATGAAGAATTTGAGCAGCGTGACATTTAAAGTAAACTTAACTCAAGTTTTCATCTTTACAATTACACAAGAACATATGTGGAACTGGGGACATATTTGTCTGGGATGACTGCTTATTTGTTGGATTCAGAAGACTTGAGTGAGATGATGATTTACAGGAAAACACTTCGGGAAAAGCTACATTATGCAAATGCCGAGTGCTACGGAGTACCGGAGGAACTTAATAGGCATGCAAGGTATTTTGAAATATATAGTGTCAACAGAATTTGGATGCTGTTCACGTACTCAAGAATTATTGAGACTGGTCTGATAAGCAAGTGGAACCAGTGGGCTGAATTAGCAAATTTATTTGAGTTATGAGTGAGAAATCACAAAAACTTAAATGAAAATAATATGATCAGAGCTGAAGGGAAGATCGACCGTGAAACTTTAATTTTTATAATAATTCTAGCTGCGTGCGCATACCTAATGTATGCAGTGTGTTTGATCATAGAATGCTACCTGTATACAAAAAGGGGAAAAAAGAGCCAGCCCCTTTCCATCTAATTTGCACCTTCACCATGCCAAGTAAGAAGACCTAATTTCACCAACAGTTTATTACGTTGCCTTACAAGTAATATACCAACTAAAAGGATAAGTAAATTATCAGACATAAATAATTACAATTGCCATGATTGTATTTAAAATGTAGGTATAAAAAGGCTATGCTAAAATGTGTATTATATGAGTGGAGCTTAAATTAGTTAGGAGAATTGTAGTACGTAAGAATAAGAACTAGGAACAAACATGTAAATGGATTTAATAATTAATTGTTTTCAAACTAGTCACGCTATTTTGTTTTGTTCAGAATTTTAATTAAAGATATACAGCACATATTGCAAGGCTGGCACTTACGAGGGACACTTACGTACCTATCTCATCCAAGAGATATTACTGGTCTTTCATTTTTATTAATAAATCTCATTGCTATTCTGTGGCAAGCAAACATTTCTGCAGAAAATTTGCACCTTCAAGAATTTCCTGAAGAAGATTTTAAGGTTGGAAATGGTTACCGATTTTTGGTTCCAGATGGTTTGTTTGCTTCATTAGGTGCTTTGTTTGGCAACAAGTTTTTGCATGAGCTTTCAGAAGGGAGGGATAAAGAGGTTGCCTTTGTCAAAGAAAATCATTATCCAGAAACTAAAGAAAGCTTATCAACTTTTGTCAATACTTTAGAAAAACACACATTGATGGCATATGCTGAAATTGGGCGTATGTTTGAAAATAGGATTTGGGAACAAACACTGATATTTGATGAACAGCTAGTGTGCAAAAAGTTTTATCATCCTGTCACTAAGGGCATAGTACTCAAATTGAATGTGAGGATGTGGGGCAATCATCTAGCAAAAATTGTAGTAAAATATTTTCATGAGATTGGGCTTTTGGACTTTTTGTATAGAATCAGTCAACCAACAAAACTGTATCATGGGGCAAAGATTCGTCAACATGGAGGGTTTGGGTACGCGGCAGCAGTGCCTTGGTCCTGTGGGTTGGGGCTGCATAATTTTAACAGCTTTCAATCTATCAATATGCTCTGCTTGGTTATTGGAAAAATTTGGTCCTAAGATATACAGAAACATTCCAGAATTCTTTGAAAGACTTGTATTTGTTTTGCACTTTAAAAGAAACAATTCTACTGTTAGGATAATTTTTAAGTTTTTATTTAAAAAAATTTGATGCACCAAGTAATTTTTTAATTTGCAATGAAGCTGAAAATTTCCTTGTCATGTCTTATCTACAATGTAAAAGCAAAACATAAGCATATGTATCCAGGTCACACGGCAAAACTTGCTTCCCTAGTAGGGAATCCCTACTTATACAAATTATTTTAATCTCTATACAGACTTGGCGGAAATGATTATTTTAATGGAAAATTTTGTTTAGGCACATTTTATCTTGATGTCTAAACTAGTTGTTTGAAAATTACATTGTAGGACTATCACGTAAACATGTTTTTGAGACTTGTCACGCTTTCGTCTGCATTAATTAATATTTAAACAGCACATTATTATGATTGGCTCCAAGCGCACGAATAATAAATAATTGATTTGCTGTTGATTTGAACTATAGTTTGGTAGACATGATATAAACAAATATCTATAATCGAAACAGCAGCTCTTTGACAGTGCCTGTTTGTGATTTTAATAAACAACAGTAGCCATTTTTTTGTGGTACAATTTATTCTGCGGGTCAAAAGAAAGCTATACAATTTATGAATTCTACCATGATTTTCTTGCTTTATCCGTGTTATATAGCGTATGTAATTTTAAGTTTCTTCACTCCCATATATACGTGCTCAAATCTGCCATTCAGTTTGGAAAATAATTGCTTTGTGGGCATTATCAAATCACAAAATAACACAAATAAATCACAAACAGACGATTTTATCGATCTAATCCTGGCAACCGAAAATATTTCCACCAAAAATTTACTAAACGGCTGGCTTCTTTACACAGTTGATCGGCTGAACCTGGGATTTAATTTGGATGACGTTTCCAATGAAGAACTCTTGCTTAACACAACCACCAAATATATTCACCTCACAACAAAATTAGTGCCAGAGGATTGTCGAATATTTATAATTCTCAGTTCTACCCTAGAAGACACAACTGCAGCAATTCACCGCACGGGCTACGGACAGTTCCAGAACGCGCTACTTTTTGTTGAAGCAACGATCATCCAAGAAATGGTATCCCGGTTGTTCTCTGACGAAGATCTCGAAGGGCCGTTCACTGCACCCATCATATTCTTTTCATCACAGATTTATAATCGTCAACTAGGCATTTTTTGCTATAGCTGCCGGTTTCATAGTGAAAGGGTTCATTTTGTTGATGAAGCAGGTATACAGAAAATTAAAAAGATATCAGCTAAACTAAACAACAATGGATATGGCCGACCAGTCCCCATTCTTACCCCGATACCTGTTAGTGGACCACATGTAGAATTATGCTACAATCTTTACTCCCAGGTTGGAAACAGACATAGCCTTTACACTGCCTTACAAAAGTGCTTTCGAGAGTTGCCATTACTATTCACCTTAGGCGCATATCTGAATGTAAGTATGGTTCTTGGAACTTACAGCCTTTCTTGGGATGAAATCTTAGAGTCAAGATGGTGGCTGAGGATCAAAATAGGAGAGGGTTACTACCGATACGCCCCAATGGAAAATTTAGTAACTAGGGATTTATACTTAACTCTTAAGGAACCTCCAATGAAATTCGTTGCATGTCTGCCAATTCAAACATTGGCAATTGCAAACAACAATATATTTGAAATAGTTCCAAAACCAATGCGATTTTACATCGCTTTAACTGTAGTAGTATTTATAGTTATGTATCACAACATTAGGAAAGGCTTTGACATAGTTTGGGCATTTCTAGGGTTTGATCCTATGGAAACTCATCCAAGAAATTTTACTGGTTTCACATTTTTATTAATAAGTCTCATTGCAATTCTGTGGCAAGCAAATATTTCCGCAGAGAACTTACACCTTAGAGATTTTCCACAAGATAATTTGAAGGTTGGCACGGGTTATCGATTTTTTGTTCCGTTCTATTTTTTTATTACAATACGTCCCACGTTTGACGAAACAATTTTGCATGTACTTTCGGAAGGCAGGGAAATAGAGAAGGTTTTTATTCCGGATAGCTACTTCCCAGAGACTATTAAAAATATATCAATATTTGCCAATACTATAGCAAAACATTCACTGATGGCATATACGGAAGCCTGGATTATGTTTGAAAATAAGATTTGGGAATACACACTCATATTTGATGAAAATTTAGTATGCAAAAAATTCTATCATCGCGAAACTACCAACAGAATTCTTAAATTGAATGTAAGGATATGGGGTAACTCTTTAGCAAAGGAGGTAGTGAAATCGTTCAATGAAATTGGACTTTTTGATTTCTTGTATCGAATCAGTGAACCAACTAAATTATATCATGGGGTAAAAATTCGTCAGCATGGAGGGTTCGGGTATGCAGCAGCAATCCCTTGGGATGGTCCTGTGTGCTGGGGCTGTGCAATTCTAGTAGCTTTCAATTTATCAGTATTCTTATTATGGCTAATAGAAAAGCGTGGACATCAGATGTGGAGAAAAATTTGGGCATTCATTAAGACCATTGTTGTTATTTGTAAGTTTAGAAGAAAACGGTCTACCGTAGTCAAGATATTTGTTAAGAGTCTTGAATAATAGTCTTGTGGAACCAGCTATCTTGTGATATTAAAATGTCCAAATCCTTTAATGTGTTTAAAAAGAAAGTAAAATCGTTTTTACTTACGAGGCTAAGTGAAAGTCTATCTTAGAATGTACACTAATTGTTATGGTTTGGCTATCTAGTAACGTTGTTAAGTAGTAAATAATATTGTTTATGACATGAAAATACAATGTAGTAAGAGCTTGCTTTTTGCAAGGTTTCATTGTATAACAAGTGAAAATTATGTGTGACAAGAAAAATAAACGCAATTAAAAAAAAAATCAAAAAAAAAAATAAAAATCAAACCAAAGCCCATGATGCAGTTAAGTTCGGTAAATCCTATGTAGAAGTCCGCTTTTCAATATATTGGTTACTTTTTGAGAGAAATGGGATATTGTAATTTTTGTGATTTTTGATGTCTTTCTTTCACAGCGACTAATCACTTTCTTTGAAATCAAAAGGTATCTAGTTAGATTCTATACATTTTAAAACACATCAAAGTGTTCAGGTTTTACATTTTCAACCGCATTTTTGAATAAATGGGTTTTGGCGCTAAAAACTCCTTTTTTACAGAATTTCAAAAAATCAAGGAAAACCCACTAATTTTATTGTTATTTTGTACCACCATGCCAATTTTCAGGTTTCTAGCTCAAAAACTGTGGCCGTGAGTCAGGACCCAAATTTGACGAATTTTTTGTCATTTTTTCGCACCCGGCATGACTTAGGTAGATGAAAGTTTTGCAGATTTGATACTGTTTGCATGGTGCATCTGGAGTAACATTTTGGAAGTTTTCCGAACACTTTGTGATTTTGCATTCCTTATCTCCAAGGACTTCTTCTGAAGGATTTCTTAAAACTCTATTATTTAAACGTTTTCACTTCAAAACATTCCAAACAATTTCCGTAAAATTTAATGCACCATGTTTACCCATGGAGAGACACAGCATGCGTCTTAGATTTTTCATTTCATTTTTGAGGAGATATCCCGTGGACTTAGTATCGGACATGTTCTCTACTTATAGTTTTGAAAGTATTAATTTGAAGCTTATGTTTACAGTAAACATAAAAATGATCCAACGACCAAGTCATACTGCTCCGTGAAGGGATTATTTTCGTACAAAAGGCTAAACCTATGATCCCACCATTAGAAATATAGTGTTTGGAGGAAGATGACAACAGTAATACCTCGATCAAGTCCAAAATTCGATAAGCTTCATTATTTGGTTTTATAATACTGAATACTGTTAAAACAATCCCGGTTTGTAAGTTTAAGCACGTGATCTTTAATGTCGCCTCTTCGTCAAACCTCTCGTCAGGTGGTATCCGTTCATATTTCGGATACTGGAGCAATGGAGATGTAGGTGCATGTACCATTAGTAGATCCCAAATTGGAAGAAAATGATATAATTTGTGGTCAACATGAAAGTTGTAAAGCTGTCTAATAAATCTTTGTGATAAGGAAATTATTAGTAAAGATCATCGAGGTGTGTGTAAAATAAAATTCCACTATGCAGTCGCACAATTTGGATGAAATTTTGTGTACAAGACAATTAAAAATGAGTGAGATTTTGTAACACAAGTCTCTTGATACACTTCGATTATACGACAATATTTACTTAGCCAGTGCTGTACTGTGGACTAATGAGAAGCGTAAAGAATGCAATTGTATTTGTAAATGAATAAGATGCAAATGCTCTGCCTTTTATTTTTTATTGTTGACACAGTATGACGCTTTGATGAACCTGAGCTTCAGCATTGTCGTAATGATAAACTTGTAGGCAGTCTGTCTTAATAAAGTTGGGAAAAAAAGCACAGGCGATTTATTGGCGTTTGCTTCCCGTTGTTGAATAAAAAAAGGAGTCCGTTTTGTTGGAAACGGGATATTGTTTACTCCATTACACCGTACTCATATCCTCCGCCTTCTAGAATCTTGGTTGTTCGAGCGTTTGTAATAAATGATTATCAGTTAATATTAAAACAAACAGGCATCACCAGCAAAACCGATCGTAGATGGACAGTCACTGTATGATGTGGTTTAAAAAGTCTTAGTACTGCAAGAAATGTAAAAATTCATTCGCTTCAAATCTTCATTATATAGATCGATTTTATATTCACTTGAATTTGATCACATAATTGCCAGAGCAAAAGTTCCATATTGTTACTCCTAAAACACGTTATTAGTGATTCAGAAATGATCATCTTCTTCAAAACCAAATGTTGTCTGGTGAGGATAAGACATTTTGACTTTGGAACAAACAAAGCATCGTAGAAATATAAATCAACGTTTTTTACACTCATGTATGCTCATTCTATATGATATTTATTTCACCATTCCGTTAAATAGTTGCTTTTCAATTTGAATTACTTTTACTGCATCTTAATGCAAACTTTTGGTTCAGATGAACATCAAATAAATTTGATAAAATTGTTGTGACTGATAAAAGCATCCAGGAACTAATAGTAGTATTAAATCTTACAGTAGATGACACTTACTACTATACACTCAACCGTGTAACAATTAAACTACATTACTATCATTACTATGTGGGGAGCATATACATGTTTCATGATAATATCTTTGTCTCTGATATTCCCTTTTATACATCATGCTACAAATGTTTTTTTTTTCAATTGAAATTTTTTAAGGGTTAATTCATCTCAATTAGGAAAATGGTCGAAATCGAAAAAATAAATTCAGAAATCTGTTTGCAGGGTTATTTAGAGCTATAGTAACTTAGTAAATTGGCACAGAGAAAAAAATCAAAATTTTACTGTTTCCAAATGGCGGCAGGTACAAATCGAAAAAGTGCTTTCGCGGGGATTTCGCTGGAAGCCACATTTCTTGATGTAAAAATTTCAAATTTGGCACAAGTATGTAAAATTAAATTATCTAGAAGCACATTTCTCATTTTTTCAAATTTTTGTTTTTTACGAATTTTATACACTAAAAACCATATTTTGACATAAATAAGGAATGTATGGAATTTATAAGAAAAAGTACTCCTAGATATTTTAATTGTAAACAAGATGCAAAAAACCTTGTGCTTTTACGACGAAAACTCTCCGAGAAAATCAAATCCTACGAAATTCTATTCACCAATGAGGCAAACATATTAGATTCAAAGTATTGAATGGACAGCTTTACTTCGAGCGCAAGTCTTTGCTATATGGAATAAATTACTTTGAAGCTTAAAAAATTAACAGCCACAATTAAAACAGCAATTTTTTACTGAAAAAGAGTTTTTTTACAAAATTAATCCCTGTCTGTTTATTTGTCAAATTCAAACGTCCATACCAGTACTTCGTGTTTTTGGTTGGCTCATAAACCTTCTTACAGCCGTGCAGGCTTAACTGTGCACTTGGTGATATTCCAAAAACATCGAAGTACATGGCAATTACGTTTGAATATGACAAATGCACAGACAGGTATTAATTTTGCAAAAATACTCTTTTTCAGTAAAAATTATTGTTTTAATGGTGGCTGTTAAATTTTTTAAACTTCAAGTGAATTTCTTTCATGTGGCAAAGACTTGCGCTTGCATTAATGCTCTCTATTGTATACTTTGAATCTATTATGTTTGCCTCATCGATGAATAGAATTTCGTAGAATTTGTCTTCCTCGGAGAGTTTTCGTCGTAAAAGCACAAGGTTTTTTGCATCTTGTTTATAATTAAAATATCTAGGAGTACTTTTTCTTAGAAATTCCATACATTCCTTATTTATGTCAAAATATGGTTTTTAGTGTATAAAATTCGTATAAAAACAAAAATTTGAAAAAATGAGAAATGTGCTTCTAGATAATTTAATTTTACATACTTGTGCCAAATTTGAAATTTTTACATCAAGAAATGTGGCTTCCAGCGAAATCCCCGCGAAAGCACTTTTTCGATTTGTACCTGCCGCCATTTGAAAACAGTTAAATTTTGATTTTTTTCTCTGTGCCAATTTACTAAGTTACTATAGCTCTATATAACCCTGCAAACAGATTTCTGAATTTATTTTTTAGATTTCGACCATTTTCCTAATTGAGATGAATTAACCCTTAACGGCAACTTGAATATTTAGTGCTTTCGTGATATTTTCTTGGCAAACAGATTACACATGTCCCAGGTCCCAAAATTGTGACTTTTCTATAATTTTCAGTCTTCCACCTACATCTCATTTTGTGGCGCAAAGACGCTCGGGTAGCATCTCGAGCAGTACTTCATTTTGTTCACCATACAGTTAACTATAGTTTGGCATGTGTTAGGTTCTCGGCTGACTTGCGAGACACCTTCATGTTCGTCATTTACTGTCGTGCATCAAGTGTGAACTTTACACCGCATTTCTCCACTGCATAGTGACATTTACAATTTCCCCAACGTCCAGAGGTCAACTGACTTATCCTCTACACGGACAACTAGCTTTAGAAATCTCCAGTTTAGTATGAGCGATTTGACTGTGCATTTTGTGGACATTTTTCGTACCGTACACTTCCTGTTTTCGTACCCTTTGACATCCCATATTACTGACATTGGGTCCTGTGAGACAAACCTACTTTACTAAACTTTTTAAAGTCGAGAAAAACACTCCATTTTCGACAGTATGGATGAGCAAGAATACCGTTTGCTTTGACACATAACAAGTCGTAAATTGAATAAACTATGTTTATGTCTACTAGCATACTCAGTTTTTCGGTTTACCTGATACTTCTCCAGCCAGTGTTTATACCTCTCATTTTTTATTATTTTATACCCAAATCTGAGGAGAAGCTCATTCCATTGGGGCACTAGTCGACATAAACCCAAACAATTACAAATTTTTTCATTATTGGAATTACACACATATATCCCCGTTATTATCAATAGTGTCCGGTTTTCAACACTCACCAGTTTCTTTGTTTCATCCTCCGTAATGTTACTACTCCAGAGCACACAGCAGTATTCTAAAATGCTTCGCACATGTGCAATATACTACAATATACATAATTCGTAGTTGGGATACTAGGAATCCGCAGCATTTGAGTTAAAGAAGGATAAATAACTTTTTACATGCTTTAGCATACATAAAGTTAATGTGGTCATTCCACTTACATTTGTCATTAATCATCACACCCAAAAGTTAACTTGCACTCATTTTAGGGATTTCTATGCAACCAATAGTTAATTTGAAATTACTGAATATTTCATCTAATAATTATTGAGTTGTCTATTACGAAAACGGCACTCCTTTTTGGATTAAGGCAAATATTATTACTCTTCATGCACTTGTTAATGTCATGTACATATTGAAATATTTTTGGTATAGATCCATACTTTACGGTTTCCTCCACACACATATCATCAACAAATGCATTCATGATGCTAGTTTCAAGGTCAATCATTTTTCATAAAAAGAATTTAACAATTGGTCGACAAAAACAATGAAGATTAAAACCGCAAGTTTCGTTCTCTAAGGGCAGCCGTTACTAAACCAATCGTTTGGATAAATCCAAAAGTACTGCGATTACATATGTTTTTGGGGACTCAAGAGCTTTCATGACAAACTCAAAAAGCTAGTGAGTGGTAGACGACTTCTTTATCGCACATTTTGTTGACCTAACTTTGCCAGTGATGTTGAGTGGGGGTGAAAATGACGATGATATGATGATCGAATGATGAGGGAAGGACAACTTGAATCGTAGACGAAATGAAGGAATGAATTGGGAATAAAACTAGAAAATATCAAGATACAACTGAATTTTATTGGAACAGCATAAATTGAAAAGTAACTTTATTTATTTGGAAACTTCAAACTCAGAAATCTCAACGGAAACGAAAGATAAAATATTATGTACAGAAAGTTGAAAAATGGCGACGGGCAAACGGTGAAGAAGACCGTGTTGCTCTGTCGTTCTCTAGTAGGATAGTGGTCTTCTCCTCTCGCTGTTGTGTCGTTTTTCTTCTTGTGGCTGCTGCTACTGGTAAGCATAATTGAGATTGGTTGGTAGGATGACTCGGCAGTTTTACTCTTGATGACTCTAAGTGTTGAGGGTATGGGAGGGTATGGGGTGCTCGTGTATCATTCTCATGATCACACTCAGCGTGGGACATAAGCATAATATATACCGTAACTTTTGAGACAGGACCGTTCATACCACAACATCCCCGGGTTTTCGGGAACAAAAAACATAAACCAGGAAAAAGAAAAAAGATTTCAGCTTATATATTTTAATTGTTCTTTGGAAAAGGGCATTGTAATTTTACGTGGAGCATTCTATGACAAATAAAGCAAACTGGGACCCATTGTCCATTTGGAGCTAGTGTACTGAATAAAAGCGACTTTGGAATACGGGGCCAAAATCTTGGAGGGGCTCTTCTACTGAATTCTGGAAATTGAATAGACATTAATGGAATGGGAGAATTTCGGGGTTTGTTCTTTTTTGGACTTAAAAGGCTTGGAAAGCTGCTTTTTGAGTGTGGGGTCTTAAGACCTAACGCTGCTTGCGGGTTGGACCACCGGTAACTTGACTTCGTCTCCTTGCTGTTCTTTTACTGATAATTTCTCCATCTCTACTGTAACTATCTCTCCTGTCTTGTCAGCTTCGTTGGCCATGAGCTGGGCTTCTTTCTCGGGGGAGCAATCAATTTCTACTTCCATCCCTTGTCTTCATACGCCAATAATTCGGTCTCTTTGTCTTCGGGGATAGGAGAGGTTAGACTCATGACTAAAACCATTACCAACATCGAATAAAACAATTAGTTCACACATTTTATACAATTTGAATCACATTATTACTAAACCAGTATTAGCCTTCAGATTTAGTTCTTTCTTGACTCGACGACGACGATCCTTCTCTCCTTCTTACCGACCTCGATCTTGACTGCCTCTGAAAATAAAGAGAAGGATCATACTGCTCTGGGCGGTTTATAGTACGACCATATCGGGTTTGTTGATGCAGTTCACTGTCCGTAGACTGTTCGTCTGTCTCTGTAATAATTTTTACTGGGTTCTCAACCGATTCCGAATTGGATGTTGGGATTTGGGGTACCCAATTGCTTCTTCTCTATGGGTCACATTCACTGTAATGGAAACCGGGGGACTTATTTGATGGGATGAACTAGGAGCAGTGTGAAGAGAACTGTCTCCGGGTTAAGCCCTGGACTTGAGTTATAATTAGAAAGGTTCCGGTTACTTATAACCGTATTTACTGTTGCAGACGAACCTCTACTAGACTTTTGTGAATTGCTGTTACTCGGTGAATTCAACTCTTTGTTTTTGACTTTGGTTGAAATAATAGTTGTAAATGATGGTGCTTCAAACTCGTCGTCATCTACTCCACTCATATCTTCGTACAACTTTTGATTTTTCTCATAGCCTGACATATACCAGCGTTTTAGCTCTCTTTCGCTAACTATTCTTATAGTTTTTCCATGCAATGGTCGTTCATCAATGGGTCTAACATCCATTAACATATATGTTATAGGACCTGTTTTACTTACGACTTGGAACGGACCAATCCACCTGGGCTGCCATTTTTGTACCCTTCCATTTACTTTCTGTGTGATTTTTATGCCTACTAAATCTCCTGGAGATAATTCCAAATCCTGATGTTTTTCATCAAATTTTTGTTTTACCTTTTGTTGCTCTCTTTTTGTGTACTCATAAGCCATGTTAGCCGCCTGAATTTTGTGAGAATTCTTTTCGTCCAGATATTCATGTGCCACAGGTAAAATATTATCTGAAATTAATCGAGACTCCCCACCGAAAAGGAGCACGGAAAGGGGACATTTTAATTACTCGATGATGAGATATATTATACGAATAAACTATTTCGCTAACAAACTTGTCCCAATCCTTTTCATTATTTAATACTTTCTTTCCCATGCTACGTTGGAAGAGATTATGTGATCTTTCACAGATCGCATTAGTTTCCGGGTGGGCGGTTGAACAATACCTAAGTTTTATGTTGTACTCCTTACAAAATGTTTTAAAATCATGCGATACCAAGGCTGACCCCTGATCTACTATTATTTCTTTGGGCGCAGAGTGCTTGTTAAAAATATTATGGCGCAACACCGATATTGCTTCTGCTGCTGTCT
>JAQIXX010004361.1:0-16502 GCA_034700605.1 Willowsia nigromaculata
TGGCTGTTCGCTTGTCTCTTCTTGTGCAGGATTTGGAGGAGAAGGAGGAGATCTTCAAGAAAACGGCGGAAGTATTGAAGTGGTACTCCACAAACAAATCTGAAGAATTGCTCGATTCTGAGGAATACGAAGAGCTGTTCCGAAGTAATCCACAGGTTGGCATGAGGCTTTTCAGCTTTTTTCTGAAGTTTGCATAAGCTTCAGTCTTGTGTGGATATTTTTTGAACTATTTGTATCATAATGTATGTAGAGAATATGAATTGATAAATATGTAATTAATTAAACTGAATTAAACTGTAGTTTTATTGTAAGCCCTAATTAATGATTGATTGATTAACATGATTTAAATGTAAAAATAGAACTTTGTTAACTGTTCCAAACTCATCCACCAGTTGGCATGAAACCTTATAATAGCCTCTTCTCATGTTGTTCATAGTTTAGTCATGTGTAGCGAATACATTTTGGTGAAAAAATCTTGAAATTAATGGTCTGTATTTGTAATTGATATTGTTTGATTGCTCAAAGCTAATGACCTGATTGATGATTTTTATGTTAACTGTAAGTGCAATGAAATTCTGTCTTTATGAAATAAAAACCCTGAAAAGGAATTAGAATTGCCATTAGTTCAAATGTCAAGTTAATTGCAAATCCAGTTTTCGGTCAACTTGTACATTATTCAACGAAAATGTAATTTGAATCAGTGAGTATGATGTGTAGTAATGAAGACTGATAAATATTATAATTAGATAAGCTCCCATACCCAAGATCTGACTTCTCACATTTTCTCATGCCAACCCAAAGTCGTCTGGCTGGATGTGGACATGACCAGGCATTTTGTGAAGTCCCCCGACAATGGCTGCAGACTGGCTGGGATTAGAAAATATCATCTGAATAGTAAAGTTTTGAGTTTTAGTGTCGCAGGTGTCCCAAGTTGACCAGCGGTCCATGATGGAAGATACTTGACCAAATGTCTCTCCGCGCCCCCTCCAATCAGGAAAATACACATGGCAGTAGAGCTTGGAACAAGCCCCCCACCTTTTAGCCTAGTGATCAGACTCTCTGGAGATGGGCTGAACTACGACGCTTCCCATCTCCTCCCCTTCATACAACACAATAGTGGCGTTTGTTTCCCCAGAAGAGTTACACAGAATCCAGAGGCAGATATTTTGGCAAAAGCTCGTTTAGATTAAATTAACTCGTTCAACTCGCATCTAATCAGCATGTTTCCGAACTTTTCTTACACCCCTTGATTTCTTCTTCGGTCATGGTACTGGACAATCCTTTTTCAAGAATTGCCAAATTGTTGTCGCAAAGGAAGCCATCGCATACAGCAGCGCCCAGCTCTTCAGCAGCTTTGTAAAGAAGAAGAAAGCTATTCTGGAGCCTGGCCTTTGTTGGATTGGAGTTTTAATTGAATCTTTGATACATTGCATTAGCCATTAAAGAGTTGACTTTTCTCAATGACATTCTCTTCCGGAATTTTTTAATACAATCTAGGCTTGATTTGTATTTGTATAGGCGTGATGCTCCATAACATCTTGTTTGAGAATGAACGTTACCAGTAACAGCAAAACATTTTGGGAGAATGCAAATTATCATCACTGTAATCATATAATGGATTACTGTAAGTTTCTCCATTACACACTTTTAGACAGCTTAAAAGTGGGGCATTTTCAAGGAAATTTGGTCACTTTAAACACAGTTGTCGCTGCAAACAAGGTAACATAAATGTATTATAATATCTCTTCAGGTTTTCGAAGTTTCAGGGCTGAAGTAAGATTTTGGGAGTTTTTGATAAGTGGAAACGACTTTTAACCAGACTTTAACCTAACGAGATAATTGGCAGCACATTCTTTGCCACAATTTATCTTATAAGTAACTTGTCAAAGGTCGCCTCATCTCATATTGTACTCATAAAATTTCTCATGAAGTGCCATTCAAATTTTCGCAAAACTCATTCATGAAGCTCTATTATTCTATTCATAACTTAAATAACTTTATTGGGATTTTCTAATTATATATAATTTACACCAATTCTCTAAGAAATAATGTTATGCTCTTAGCCAAATCAATGTTGTAATATCCGAGAATACGCATTTCTTATTTTTCAGTTGACCGTTGTTTGTGTTTTAGCTTTACAGTAATTTTTTATGATGATTTCCAGTTGACTAACTTACAGAATTTAAGTCATTTGCTTAAGTTAAATCCAATAAAATAAAGCAATATCTTGTATAATTAGTTATTTTGAATGTAAGAGTTATTGTCAGCCTTGATGTTTGTAATGTACATTCATAATTTCTGGGTGGACAAATATGAGTAATTAAATTTTTATTCCTTAAGTCCGTTCGTCTACGTATTTTTATTCTGGATAACCGTTTCTTTCAAAAAGCAACCAAAACCTATCAAGGACATGACAAAAAGAAGAAACCAAATGGCTCGAAAATTGGAAACTGTTAAAGCACTAAAATCCTCCTTACTTCTGGCGTCATCGTCTTCATATAAATATTGGAGCAATTGACCTTGAGATAACTTACCATTATCTGTTATAACTTGTGTTCTTCCAAATGAAGTCAGCTTACCGATAGAATGTTGCACTTGCCAAAATAACAATCTGTTTGCTAATTTAAAATTAAAATCGTAAATACCTGAAGCAATTACATATCCCAAATAGCGTTGAAAATCAGCCCAGTGAATATCCAGGTGGAAAACATACCAAAGTTCTGTATCTTGAAACTCTAATTGCGGTTGATGATTTGGCTTTATCTTAACATGTCCCGCCATCTGCAAAACAATGTTTGTCCAAAGAGGATCGCTGTTAATCCAGTTTCCTGACACAACGTCATACGCAACTGCAAACATTTCTTTACCCAAGCAACTTCCAATATATCTAATATTAATTGTGTCAATTCTACTGCAAGTTAGTCGTTCTACGTAAGCAAAGGGACGCTGATCCCATTCATTTCTTTGAATCACACGTGAAACTAGATCGATGTGAAATTTAAAATTGCCGAAATGCCAAAAATTTAGTAGTGTGTTTTCATCTACAAATTTCGCCATATCTTTTGTTGTCTCACTGTTTAAAATTCTAGTTGGAGCGTTTGAAATCATAATCAAAGGCATTGATCGGTTTTTAAGTAACATTTGAAGCGAATCAGGCACTTGAGTGACATGTGTACGTAAAGCTAATGTCGCAAATATTTCAAATGTATACAACTGTGTTAAGAATATGCACATAATCAACCAAGCAACTGTTAAATGAAAGTTGTTCTGGTGAATTATTGACGTTATGCTGCTACTCTGACT
The DNA here is from genome assembly GCA_034700605.1 of Willowsia nigromaculata. Classification (NCBI taxonomy): domain Eukaryota; kingdom Metazoa; phylum Arthropoda; class Collembola; order Entomobryomorpha; family Entomobryidae; genus Willowsia; species Willowsia nigromaculata. The sequence goes on from JAQIXX010004361.1 coordinate 3,304, forward strand.
CATCAGAGGAGCTAGTACTATTAAAGTAAGGTTGGTCATATCCTTAGTTCCCATCGACAATTTCAAGACTTTAATTTGAATTTGAAGATGAAATATTTTTACAAAAGAAAGGGATCCAAATGGGTAACAGCGCGAGCGTGTCAATAGCAAATATAACTGCAGCGTCAGAGCAGATTAATATATGGAAAGATGAAATGGTTTTCAATGGTAGATTCATCGACGACATTTTGTGTATTGTTGATGTCACAAATATAGAAGGTGAATTTGACTGCTGGCTAGATAGAACATTTACTCATCCATTTTTAAAATTTACAATTGAGAAATCACACAGTGAAATCAACTTTCTCGATTTAACTATTAAATTAACAGAAAGTAATGAAATAATAACGACCTTATACCAAAAACCTGTGAGCAAACATGAATATTTACATTTTTATTCAGATCACCCAAGACATATGATCAAATCACTTCCATATTCATGTGGTCTAAGAGTAATTAGATCATGTTCTTGTTCGCATGATAGAAATAAGAAATTAGAAGAAATGTTCACAAAGTTTGAAAAAAGAATGTATCCAAAAGATCTTCTGAGATCCGTAACTGAAAAATTGTTAAGTACTAACAGAACAGAGGTAATTAAGCCAAAATCGGAGTTTCATTTGAGTAGCCTTACAATGCATTATCCTGGATTGATTTCACAATTAACAATTCGTAAAGAGAAGGAAGAAAGCAAAACCAGCGTGTTTTGCATTTTCCCATTTTATAGCAATATTTGTAACTACAGAAGAACAATTATAAGACACATAATTCAAGAATTATGTAAAAGCAGATGTAACATGCTAAAATCATTGGCATTAGATTTAAATGTTAATGTAGCATTCACAATCCCTAACCAATTACAACGATTTCTCAATTAATCAAACATGTATGTATGTTTTTCCTTGTGAGTAATGACTATGTAACTTGTGTTTGAGCAATGCAGATGCAACAAAGAATTTACTTTATACGAGTCATGTTGCCCCAATGTCTGTCTATTTTATATATTGTAAAAAGCGCAAAGGGTAGCTAACGATGACTCGACAATAATAACAAGTAGACGAGCATCCATAGCAACAACACAAAACCAGACCACATAAGATTTTAGCCTTCAAATTATAATTTTAAGTTTTTAGTTTTTTAAAATTAATGGTTAACTAATAGCTAATTAAATTTAGACTGGCTAAATGTAAGCAGGAGTGAAGTTATTTACATATACATATTTTTTACTATTCTCTATACCATAATTACTCGGAAAACCGATATATAAAAAATGTGTGATTTAAAATGCTCATTTATTGTTTATGTCAACAGTGATTTGTAGTGTGGAAAACTTGAAGCAAGATCAATTGTAAATCTGTACAGTGTCTCATCTCATTTTATGTATTGAGGACTAGGTAATTTATTGGTCGTGATTAATTTAAGCACAAAATAAATATTAAGCTAAGCATTATATTTTGTACTTTCCCTTAAACTAATTTTATATTTAATTGATTGGTAAACTTTTTCTAGCACCTGAAGAAGGATAATAAATATCGAAACCGGTTGTGCACGGTTCTTCAAAACACATTCCGTTGAAGCTGATTCACAATATAACCTTATTTAATTGGCATTCATCTCATAAAAATCACGTACGCACTTGAAAATACTAGGAAAATCCACACTGGCGTTTGAAACGGTGAAAGAATCACCCAAACGTCAAAAAGTCGGTCTTTCATCTCGCGATTTACTTCCCATACGAAATGTACAAAGCCTCTTGTTGTAATACTATTATGGGTAAAATAATATTTATATCTGATGACAACATCTTGTGACCTCCAATTAACATTTGAACTTTCGCGGGAAGTCATGTTAAGTCTAGATGCTACAATTTGTCGAATGCAAATTTTAAATGTTTCCTCCTTTTGAATTACTTCCACCTTCAAAATATCAAGTGGACACACAGCTATATCTAAAAAGTGTTTGGAATTCCGCAACTGCAAAATTTTGGTACGACAGTTTTGAACAAGTTTTTTTCTTGACGTGGGTTTAATAGATATTTGATGAACCATAGTTGTCCTGTAATGTAAATTATAGACCCACTCAACAATATAGTGTTTATCAGGGTGTATTTTGCTCCAGATTGTCTGTGTGTGTGGATCCGTATAAGCACAGTATAATCCAAAACTAATTAAATTTAGGACTATAGTAAGGAAATTCCCCGCAGTACCCACAATTCTAACATTCTCTTCGTCATTCTTCATGGACAACGAAGGGAGCAGTTTGAAGTACGTATGAACTGTAAAGTGCGATGCTTCAATTCTGTGATGTCCCGTAATTTCTGGGTGATCTGCTCCGAAGTATCTTATATGCAGGAACCCGCTGAAATTGAAGATGATTACGCTCGGCAGATGCAGCATACATCGTGAAGCATGCTTTTGTGAAGAAATATCCGTAACCAGGGGCAATTTGAGTGAACGTATGCCTTTGAATGATTGTTGTGTAGGTTTTTTTAAAGACGAATTCCAGTACGTGTTTAAAGTTGCACATTCATTGTGACTGCACCAATCCATCATACTATTTTGTAGGAATGGCCAGTCTTCAAAGCTACGAATAAAGTAAATTGTACATTCTGCAAATAACAGAAACAAACTTTCGTATCCTTCAGTAATGCTAGAAGGAGAAATTCGGAAATTTGTGGTTGTCGAACTGCTGAAGTATGGGAAATCCATATTGTATGCTAATCTTATCACATGTGCATTTGGAATGTTTGAACTTTCATTAATGCCTTATCCAGGTGGGGGCCATCATCAGTGCTTGCAAATTATTTGAAAAGTTCGAAATGTTTTTTTTTCACTTGAACGCCTTTGTTGAATAGTTGTTGCTAGAAAGTTCTAATACGCTATGTGGTTACAAATAATAAAAATTCTCTTCAATTTTTATTCAAAATGAGATTATGTTTCAACAAGATTTCACTTGTCAATTGTTAAGTAAAATTAAAAATTTGAAAGGTTCAACCACACAAATTATCGGATATAGCAGATACCTCTTAGGCTGAGTTATAGGCTGATATATCTTAAAATTATAGGTTAGGTTGCGCCCTGATAATAAGGGTGTACTTAAAATATGAAGTATTGCAAAAAGAATTTTCTTACCTCTAACTCTAGAGTGATTTTTTCTTGTTAACCCTTTATGTGAGCTTATTTTACACTTAATTCTTGTGCCGTGAGTTCTTCTAGTCAAATCAATTTGATTTGTTACTATGGTATTAATAGTTAACTGTTCGCATAGCCTGTCGTAATCAAGAGGCATGTATTTTTTAAAGAATTATTTCATGCAAATACAATTTTACTATGTAAAAACTTAAATGATTTATAGAAATTATGCATACAATTTTTTAAGTTATCAAGCTTCACACTGTGTCCGTCCGTATTTGTATTAAAACCAAGTAATAAGCCATAATTGTTCAAAAATGCTGCTAGAATGATAAACACAGGAGTTGATTTTGTGTTTAAATGCGTTTGTAGGGCCAGCAAGAATTGAATATTATAATGAATTTTATTAAGTGTAAAACATCCTCAGTGCTTGAAAGTTATCTTAGAAATTCGAAGTTGTTTTATGTTTGCTTGACTGCATTTTCTTAAGTGTTGTTAGATTCTTAATGGAAAGCTGCAATTTCTACGCTACACGGTTACGAAAAGTTTAAGGTTTCCTTCCAGATTTTATTCAAAATAAGATTACAATTGTTAAGATCTCACTTGTCCAGTTAAATTAAAAAGATTCCACTACACAATCATCGAACAACATGATATGTCAATTGTTTTCAGACATAGTCGGAGAAATCTTCAAATTTTTTGGTAGCTGGTGTTCTGGTAATAAGAGTACATTTCAAATGTAAAGTATCGCACATAGTAATTGCATTCCTCTAGAGTTCCGTTTTTATTCATACAGGGTTTCCGGAAATGAAAGTGACTATTTTTGAAATCTGATTGTTTCAGCAATACAGGGCCGTTTCATTTGATCAATATATCATTAGATAGAGTAAAAATTCTTCTATGGTTATGCAGTCAAAAACTTTGAATTGCATGTTTCCTGTAGATGCCTTAAAGCTTTTAATTATTCCATGTCAAAATCGGCTTTACAGGTTTATGAGCAGGCTCATCAACTTTATGGCTAGTTTTTCCCGTACAAATGCGTAGTAACTTGATTATTTTGAGCAGTTTACATCTTTTTTTGTATGTTTGGTAACAAAAAACTCAAGACTTCTCGATATCACGTGTTAACGGAACTCATATAGGATTCTCAGAATTTGGGAAAAATTTTGTCTACATTTTTTTCATTCATCAATTTAACACATTTTTTCAAGCTACTGCATCTGGCTTTTTGTAACTAGAAAAAACTTTTGTTGTGTATGCATAGGTAATATTCAAGCTTTCAGCACAAAACGGCTTGCTCAGGAATCTGCGGTTTTTGACAAAATTGAGGGTGGTAATTGTACTGTCCCATGGAAAAAGTGTCTTAAGTTCATTTTAAAAGTTAGACGTGTAATACGGCCAAGGAGTTCCAGCCCGCTTTCTTAATTTTGATGTATTTAGTTCCTCATGCTTGTTAAAAACTCAAATAATTGATTTCAGGTATTTCTGTTCTTTTTTATAGTGGTAGAAGATCTTAACTTTTGATCGATCTCTAGTTTGTTTGGAGTCCTGGAAAAGTTGATCTGGGAATCCCAAACATGTTGATCCACGCATTTTGAATAGGTTATCTTTTACATCAAAACTGAAGCCATAATTGATAGAGTAAAATATAAGCTTCAAAATGAGCTATCGCTGACTACAAACAACAAAGTATCAAAAAAGTTATAAGCAACTAATCAATAATCACTTTCATTTCCGGAAGCCCTGTAATTATCGTTTTTCAATACGGAAAAATGAGTTTTGTCTTCACACCAAGTAATGACATTGGTATTTTATTGTCAAACTACGTTGAATGTTTTAGTTCAACATCCCCGTTTAAGCAAACAAATCGTAAATGTAAGTGACTCCTAAAATACTAATAAATACTATTTCATGTCCAGGTACAGAGAATACAGTAAAAGTTGAGTCCTGGTCCAGGATTTGAATTACTTGCTTACTTAGTGCAAGAAACTAAATCTCCGCATTTTGTAAGCAATATTAATTTATGTCTTGTATCGTAACTAATATTTTCTGAAAATTTAAGCCAGACCTGGTTTTCAAAGTCTTAATACTTGAAGAACAAATCCCACAAATTTTAAAGTGCTAGGCTACGACAGATAAAACAGTAAATATTGTAAAATGATTATAATCTATGCAGCACTAATGTATGTAGAGCTTCTCACAGTGGCAACCACAGCCATTATGTCATTTTCCACTCATCTTTTAAACCCAAAATTGGATCTTCAAGACGCATTGTCCACATTTGAAAATTGTACCGTACATTTTGTTGTAAATCATGTTTTGTATTCAAACAACGTTAAAAATATCAAAAATGAATTCGATATTGAACCAATAGGAATTCCAATTGTAGTCTACCGCTACATGTATGTTTCCAACTCTCAAGGCTCTTGGACTTGTAACAGGAATGAGGGATTTAAAACTTTGGAATCTGCTATGCATGGACCTAGAGGAAAACCATTTTTTAAGTCTACATGTGTCACTCAAGTTTACATTGATCCAATTGCATGCCAAACTTGGCACGTGGACGGTACAATTGTTAAAAATATACTTCAGTCAAGATGTTCAATATTGCCATTATCGTTTTATGAATTTGTATTTGACACCTCACTAGAAGAAAAACTGTTAGGTGTCAATAGATATTTCTGGTTCTTTGTCAACGTAAAACAGCACAATGACAGTTCATCAAAAAATGATTTGGCAGTCTGGAATTCTGTGCTATTTACCAATGAAATTGGAAACTGCATATCAGTATTAGTTCCATTTGGTCCGAAGAAACTCGTGATTGAAATCAAATTGGAAACAAATAAATCTCGTTTGAAGGCAACCGGTACATTTGTTGTTTTCTTGCAACGTCTTCCAAACCATTTGTTTAATATCTTGGAAACTACATGTAATATCCAGTTGGATCAACGGAAGTCATGCGTAATTGAGATTTTTAAGTTGATGGTGAAAATGAAGACGGTAGAAATTCCTCCAACAAAACCTCTGACTATGAGAGACGTCTGGACACTGAGTGAGCAAATTTATGAAACACATTCACTCGTTATTGAAACTGATACAGATATAAATGACATTGATATAGTTATGACAGCGCATAGTCTCTTTCCAAATTCATCTATTCGGATAACCAAATTGCACGAAATCCAATTCACCGAATATTTTTACGCAGACATTCAAATTTCTAGAAATATTATAATATCTCAAATGAGAAATCCATCTTCTTTGAATTTCAAAGCACCTTATCACATGCATTTTATATCATGCACAAGACTTAGGAAACATGGACGCTTATCGCTAACTGGGCTGATATTCTCATTTGATAGCATAACATGGTGCGTGTTTCTATGCTGCAGTGTCACAACTATATGTTTCCTAAGAAGATTTGGTGGAGTCACCAGAGGATATCTCTGGAAATATTTGACGTTCCCATTCAGTCTAATGCTGGCACAACCCATTAGTTTCTTGGATCAACACAGACTACTATTAATCGGATGGGTTCTCGCAGGAATGCATTTGTCAAATGAGTATCGAGGAGAAAGTGTAACAAACATGGTTAGCAAGTTATTGCTAGACCGCTGGATACGATGCCAGATCTAGTAGAAGGAAATTTCACACTGTACTCTCTCCCATTCAAAGCTTCTTATTCAGCGTATCAAAATGTTCTTAAAAAGCCTGGCTCTCAGATCGCAGTTCTTCTCTTAGGAAATGCGTTTCTAAATAAATTTTATTCCAGATTTCCTACTGTGCTAGATCGTGTTTAAAGAATCACAAATATTAGGGTTCTCCGATGAAGGTTTCTCCTACACAAAAATGCATGCTATGGTTTTCCACGCAGCAACCATACAAATGTATTTGGCCATGAACAGGGAATATTTTAATACAAAAATCAAAAGATGCAATCGAGACGCATTAGTTGCGCCTCATGATGATGTTTTAAGTACACTTTCGACTCTAATGGACAGTAAAAACGCCACAGTTCAGGGAAATTTACACATTAGTAGTAGAGCATACAAATTAATGTACAATACTTGGAGATTTAAAAACCTACATACATCCGGAGAGTCTTTCCAAAAGCGGCTTGGTATGCTCCATTCCACTGGTCTCCACAGACTTTGGAGAAGTTGGCAATCCGGAAAGTTGCCAAGAAACGTGAAAGTATCTTACCGAAAGTATATAAGCCAATATGAAAATTTTCGGGATTTACCGCCCCCTTAATATTGTGGAGCAATATTATTGTAGTATTTTTAATTTGGATTGGTGGACTGACCTGTTCTTTCAGTGTATGTATTGTCGAATGTTATCAACTTGTTGGTAGAACATTACAATTGGTTGCACTGCCCATATTCCTAACAATAAGTTATCTTAAAATGCTTCTGAGGCACGTACTAGTTAAGAAAACAAAAATTGAAAAAATAAATTATGACTCAAAGTAAATAGCATAACCAGTGTTATATTCATATAAGATCTAACTCCATATTTTGTAGGTATATAAATTATTTATGCTAGCATGTTTACATTATAGCATAACAGGTTTAATTGTATTAATGTTGAAAAAATCTACCAATAATTTAATGGCTAATTTTTCAGTATTTTGGAAATGCAAGAATTTAATTACTCTTCACATTTTGATTAAAGTCATATAAATCTAGAACTGTAAAATACTTATGCTACAGATTTATACTATGAACAAACAAACAAGTATATAATTTCTATTCAAAAATATAAATCAACCACTTTAGCGAATATGCGGTAATAATACTAGTTCTATGTAAAAATTCTTACATGTATAAAGAATCATACTAAACAGACTTTCTTATAGGTTACAACGTAATCCTAACATGAAGGTCAGGCAAAATTACGAGCCGGTTTTTATACCGAGTACAAATCTTTTTAGAAGAAGGTGGAAGAAGTCACTTTACTTCTCCACGGGGAACAGTTTTGGTTAAAAGAATTAGACGGAACCCTTCCTGGAATGTTTCAAACAGCAAATGCTCCCATTAATGCTTGATTTTCGTAGATGTTTGGACAAACTCCAGCATGGACTGTGTTTTGGAAGAGGCTTGTAACAGACGAAAGTACAGAATTGAAACTGAAAATCCGTACAGGAGATTACTTTAGCAGTGACCTATATTGGGGATTTTGGGGGTTTATCTGATGTTACTGTAATGTAGCATTAAATTAATAAATGTTTAAAGAAATAAAAAACCAGATGAATATTTGCATGTTATCCTTAAACAAAAAGCTAATGTTAATTACAAAAAGTATTTAACATTCTATAAAAGGGCAACCAGAGACAATTATATTTTTATTTGATCAAATCATGTCAACTTTCAAGTCAACGTGCACATCACTTAATTCAAAATATGAATCTTAATTCCTGTTTCAAAATCAGAGTTAAAAGAAAACTGTCAGATAAATAATTACTATGCAACTGCTAAGACAAATAACAGACAGAATGGAACGACTGTTGTGGTTAAGGCAAGTTATAGGCAATTTTTGACTCAATGCTATCATGACACATTAACAGGAAAGAAGGATTATGTAAAAACAAATTATTCAAAGAGAAAATCACTCAGCTAATGGAAATTGGAAATTGTTATCAAAGTTTATAAGGCTGTTACATCTCAACGTCACAAGTTATAAATTTTATGGTTAGATGTTACAGGGGTGTATAAGATACCTTATGCAGCCTTTTTACGAAGTACAGTCTCCAGCAAATTATTTAGATATAAAGTCGAAATCTCCCTCCATTAAAATGTTAACATAAACCTTGAATTTGTGTATTTTCATGTATTGTGTATTGGAGATATACTATATGGTATTAAGAAAATTTGAAAATGTTTATTTACTTGGTATGAGCATTGTAATAACTCATTGGTTCAAGAATTGTTTTCTTAATTAATGCATGCCTGTGAAACATTTTAAGAATAGTTACTTTTAGATAAATTGACATTGTCTAGTCGCAGTGTCTAAGACACATGAATATATTCAATATATAAAGCAAACACTGCGCGAATATGATAGTCACCAGATCCAAGCTAAAAACACCGCAATGATTTTAGTCCCCAAAACTAAAGGAGAACGAGGGTCAAATATATCGCATCCTTTCCTTCACAGCTGACCAACGGACACCAAACCTGTAAAGTTCTACAGAATAGAGGCACCCAAATCGTTTATCAAATTATTCCTAAATTGTATGCAGGCTTTCAAACATCCAAGAATTTTGTATTGTTTGGTGTATGGTCTACTACTGGTATTCAAATTTCATTGAATAGAAGTATTTTAATTCGTGATTCAATTAAAAAGCTTATCTAACACGTCGGTTTGGAACCAATGCGTTTTTGTCACATCTTTTATATTTTGAAAAAAATATTCAATTTTCAAGTTCAGATATGTATCTATTGTTTTACCTCTAAAAAACTTTGTCGGGAAAAAATTCCCTGCTTCAATCCTATTTCAGAAGAACTCGAAGTCTACAAAAATATTTCATTTAGCATGGACATGTTTCTTAAAGGTAGATGTGCAGATATTCTATTTTAATCAATGTTTGTAAATATTTTATTTACAATAATAACATACTATATATGTATTACTTAGAATAAGAAATTATTACGTAGATGAATATGACTCAGGAAAGTTATGCACATAGTGCATACATACTTCTAGTCATACTCATCATAAGTTAACCATGTAAAGAAAATTGGGTTGATCAGGTCTCAAGTCGCACTTTCGCAGAGCATTCCATTTGTATTTACTGGCCAGCTTTTCTTTCATTTTACTGTTTGAAATTACAATATTATCCTTTCCAAATATGTGCTTGGTAATTTAGTTTCCTAATTATTGAGATAACTTTTTGGAACTAGTTTTTCCTGTTTTTTTGCCTAGCATGAAATGCAGCCAGTAACACAACTGTAAAAAAGGTTTTAGCATTAAATTTTAACCCTTAAAAAATTGATGTGATGATTGTATGTGTCAACGCCCAAATTTAATTCTTTACATTAGTAACGACCGTTAATACGTGAAGGTAAGTTGTTTCTTGAACTCAAAACATGATAAAATGTTGTGCCAAGAATTGTTACGCAAAACAAATATGGAGAGTGCAATATCTACGATGCACGTTTAAAAGACGATTCCTTATTACCACTTGTAAAGTTTCCTGTGCTATATCACCGAAATTAAACCACAATTTTACACAAAAATTAGAATTTTTGACATAACTGTAAGATCTACAAAGCACTCAAATCTCAATGTTATATTTCATATATGAATTGGTCTGTTTTTATTACGGAAATTCTTTTATCGCACCATATTTATACGTAACAAATTGCTTGAAATAATCCTCAAAAATTGTTGATGCGTCAATTGAGTCTTCACATGGTATGGTTTAAAATTCTATTTGTAGTAAATTGGGTATAAAGTTTTAACTACGGTTCAAACAGTCTTTTTTTCAAAACATACATGCATAAAATCTGATAATGGAGTTGTGAAAGCACTTGTAGTATTTTTAAACGTTTATTGCATAATTATTTACCAAGCAGAGATACCTAAGTGCATATCTTTTTATTTCATTGTTGTGGAGCTTATCTCTTATCAATTTTGCAGGCGTTACCTGTTCATAAAGTTTAATTTGGGATTATATTGTTGACACATTTTTCAGCACTCACAGATTTCTTGTTTTAACTAAATGAAATCATCATTCAACTATAAAAAGGTTTCACTCCCAATTTCCAAATTAGTCGCATCCAGCATCTCCTAAACTCAAAGTCGACCAAACACCATCTTCATTACGCAAATTTCGTAAGCTATGCTATATAAAGATTGTTCATTGTTTTTTCGATGATATTTAAAAAACTTTTGGTTTTATATATGTAGCTCTATTTCACATAACCTGTAATGGATTGGAGCTTGGAAGACACTCAACTTTGCCCTTTGGGTGAGGAAATGTAGGAAAGTTTCAACAACAAGTTCGATACCGAACAGGAAACCAGACGGTTTGATCGAATCATGACCATCACGAGCGTTGTAGACGCTCTTAAAGGAAAAGTCTACGAGTATTTTTCGAGCTCTTTCCTTATTCAGGCTACCCATCTCGTTGAGAATATCGGCAAGCGTAACCCTGATGCGACTACAGCCGACTTTGAAATTAAGCTTGTCATTTCACAAATGACCAGTCATTCCCCTGCCGATGTTCTCAACACGATTGAAAATGTACTCAGGGAGAGTTCATCTGTCCTTCAGGTAATTCCACAGTCCATTAGGAGTGCAAATGAGGATACTATAAGCTTCAAATTAAATAGTGAATCTACAGTAGAAATTCATACGGTTCAAAATGATGCATCATTTATGGATGTGTCACGCGCTTAAGTTGTTAAACACGAGAAAAAATTACGCGATCACGTTTTGAGAGCACAGAGCCTGCATTCATTTGTTGAATTCGGATTTAAAGGCACTTATCGCTAAGATGTGTCGTATCCGTTAATTTCCATACCTAGCCAAAGTTAAAGTAATTTTATTACAATCTGGTTAGGTGCGCAAACGCAATTAGATTCTCACATGCACTTTTTTGTGGCGCTCTTAAAGTCCTCCTTGTCACTGACTGAACCGCTAGTATATCTCGGTCTAATATTGCAACTTACCTGACAGCACATTTATTTATGTGCTCATCTCTAATAATCTCAAACTGAAACATTTCGACTGATAAAAGGTACGAATATGATTTACAACTGATCTCAAACACTATAAAATATTTTGTTCATGAAATGAATAAATACATCTTGTTGAAAACATTTGTTATACACGAAGTATGTAAATAAACGTTCATATTTTGGTGAGTAAAACACTAAAAATTAACTTGTTTACTGACTGTAACCATCCTAATTGAGCGGGTTTATGAAATTCCGACATGGTCAAACTACGAAAGTCTCCGATCACCTTAAAAGTTATGCATATATTTACGCTACATTAGTTTACACATCACACGAAATTTTGAGTCCATACAACAAAGCATGTAGAAGTTATGCACAATTTTATGCGCAAACATAAGAGCGCCAATTTATTCCTAAACTAAACAAGATATCGAAATGAATCTTTTTCCATCTTGTAGAGAGTATAAAACTGGGTTAGTGATTTTGGTTAATTATTAAAAAATTTGAAAAATATCGCTGAAAACTTTACAAAACTAATTTTCCTGGCAATATTCTTGACTCACTAGGACGCCGTACAAGCATGCGTATCCATAAAAAATTCGGTGTTTTTAAAGTTTTCAGCGTAACATGTTGAAATTTTTAAAAATCAAAAAAAAATCACAAACTCAGTTTTTTACTCTCTACAAAATGCAAAAAGATTCATTTCGATATCTTACTTAGTTTAGGAAAAAATTGGCACTCTTTTGTTTGCGCATAAAATTGTGCATAACTTCTACATGCTTTGTTGTATGTACTCAAAATTTCGTGTGTAGGGTAAACTATTGTATCGTAAATATATGCATAAATTTCAAGGTGATCGGAGACTTTCGTAGTTTTACCATGTCGGAATTTCATAAACCTGCTCTATAGTCATGTATAAATTGCGTAGGATGAGAACATTATTTTGTTTGAAATCCTTTCAGCATCTTTTAAAATTATAGCATTTGTTCATGCTTCTTGGATTCAGGACTACACGATATAATTTTTGAGTGTCAATTGAAAATGGTGGAGGTCTAAAATAATTTATAAACATTCTTGTATGAATGCGGTAAAAATTTGCAAAAGTTACGAACTATTCTAGAGAGTTTTGATCTGTATTAATTCAAAAGAAGGAGCAACCATTGTCACTTGGTTTGACGAACGGATAAAAACTTAACATTTTGTGGCTGGCAGAAAATGAAGGGCCGAGTGGCCAGGATTCTTAATTCGCAGGAGCTCTGTGCTTCTCTCTTTTTGTTATAATATATAGGCATAATGTAAACATCCGTCATAGTTTGATGTTATGATGATGTAGCAAATAGTATGTAAT
>JAQIXX010004362.1:0-16500 GCA_034700605.1 Willowsia nigromaculata
TCCCCGAACAACATTAATTAACATGGTTTACCACATTAATTAACGTGGTTTGAACCACGTTAATTAACATAGTTAACTATGTTAATTAACCTATGAACACTAACTGTTTTTTATATGGCTTGGTTTGGTTTCTGGTGCACCACCACCACCACACATAGTATTTTCCTATGTCGATCTTGATGATGATGATTATGCTTTCTAGGACACATTTACTTTTGGACTGACTTCTTACACGAAGAAGAAGAAGAGAAAAAAAACAAGCAATATTGCTCCTGCTTCATCTCTTGAACTGATTATGCATGATTTTCTTAATACCATGGAGTCAGCTTTTTTCATTTTTTATGACTATTCATCTTGAAAGATGAAGTGATGTTGTGCGATAAAATGACAATATGTGTATGTAATAGAGAAAACCCCCTTTTTCCATTAACTTTTAGGTTGCTATATTAAATTAATGTTATTTTTATAAGCGTTTTCTTGTACATAGAATTCGCCTTAGGCAAATATATGCTCTCTCAGTCTCATCGTCTTTTCTTATACAATGTCGCGCTTTGATTGCACACATCTTGTTTGATTTGGCTGAGGAGAAGATGAGAACGACAAGGATTACAGGTTAAACAAACATTGCGCAGTGGTATGTAATAATTTTTTTCAGACATTCGTTCCAAAAAAGTTAACCAGGTGTGTGATTAAAATCGTGTTGTTTCTTCTTCTCTCTTACTGATAGTCTCCCTCTCCATTTCAGACTTCATTTTCGTACACTTTGAATATAGTGGCATGTCACAACTTACAAGCTTGCCTTTTTGGAGAGGGTATGTACCGACGATTGTATCATCTTACAAGAGCCATTATCACTGCAAGTTTATATAAAAGCACACCTATCTCTCTCACAACAACACAAACAACATCACATCATCTTCACTTTGTTTTCTCTCTTATCATCTATTATCTTGCAAAAATAAACTTGCCTCTCAGAGCAAGTCGCAAGATGCAATAAGAAATAAGAAGGAATTACATCAATGCATTTCGCCAGCATCACAAAAGACGGCTCACGAAAGGTTACAACCAGTTATAGATTACTAATTGGTGAATCTATAATGAGGGGAAAGAAAGAAGTGTATTTATGCAAATGCAAAAAGTAAATCTAGTATAGACAATATGGGATGGTATTGGGGGAAGTTGTTCTTTGTTGCTAGTTGAAATGAAGAGAGAACGTGTAAAAACATTTTTTTACAAGCAGCATGACAAAAGAACTCCGGTTTCAGTCAGAAATCGATCTACCAATGAGCCATAAAATTCTGTAGTAAAATCAAATCTTCTTTTCTCCATTTTCTACTAAAATCCCAGCTTACGTAAACGAATTCCTTTAAGATTGAAATCGCTTGTAACTGTAACGGCGGGATAACCGACTCATTATTATTTTCAAGGAGGAAGTAACAAGGCAGTAAGTGTGAGAGGATTATGACTAGGGCATAAATTTAAATACTGGGTTATGTTGTTAACAACCTTTTAAAAACTTATATATTCTTCCACTTTTTTCAGTTATGTAGCGTTTTTGTCGTAAAAATTATCGCATTCATTGTTTTTCATTTCTACAGCCCGAAAATTTTTGTATATAGATTTACGGTAAAATTGTCATTACACAGCTAGCGAAAAAAAATTTATGAGTTGTCGGTTAAAGCAATTATTATTATCAGTCATTCTCTGGCAGTACATTGTACACAAGATGCACGGGGCTGCCATCTCTTCATTCATTAGACATTCAGCTTTATGTACCTAAACTTTCGAAAAAATGCAGTGCAAAGCACCACCACGTGCCAATAGTCTCGTATTTGTCACTGGTCGTTATCATGGGAGTACATGAGATACACGGGTCCTTCCCTAAAATCCCGATACGCATGTAGAGATAATTATTAAACCGGCAATAGCCGAACAAAACCCTATAAATCCATAATGAACGGAGCAGAAAGCGAAGAAAATATGTGTATTTGTCAGGATGACAGTATAATTTACTTCGAAGCAGTTTCGTTAAAATTGCCGTTTAGCCACATGATTTCGTACGCACATGAAGTTCTCAATGAACGCGACACAAGCCGCTGGCTCTTGGTGTTCGTTCACAAACCAGGCGACAAAAACTATTGAATAGACTTTATTGGTCTTCTAACAGAAAGAAATAGTAGTTTTTAGTTTATTACTCATTTATAGGTATGATTTTTTGGTAACATAATATACAGCCAAGTGAAGTGAAATAAGTCGTAAATTATCTGCCTTTTTGCAGAATATTTTCTCGTTCATCGTTTGAAAGGCATAAAAAAGCGTTTTACTGTTGTCATTCTAATTTCATAACCCTTTACATTACCATTTTTATTACAGGAGAGAGAAGAAAATTAGCAAAAAGGAGCCGATGCATGGATGGAACGCGACGCAGAGAGGGGGAGACTGACAGACGCATGACATGGGATAATGCTTGGATGATGGCATGCGTACTTGTGAAAACAGCGTCTATAAACCTTAATTCTTTTATAACAATATATTATATTACCTTATCTACCTATATAGTCATCATGAATGAGCAAATAATATGCTATGCAAATACTACTAAAAACATCCAATCTACATGACTGCACAAAAAAATATATTGTCTAAATTCTCTCTCCGTCTACCTGTTCATTAGTACTACCTGCACATTATGTCGGTCGATGGCCATTTCATGCATATATATTTCATTTACGACATGCCCAAGATTTTATTTATTTTTTATTATATGAGCATAAGAACACGAGCAGAGAAGTCTCTTAATTTCCATTGACAATACCAGACATTTAAGAACGGACGACGACTTCGACTTCACAAGGACATGTAACATGCAATCCTTCATGACGTATTTTTTTTACCCCTTTTACTTCCTTCCTTCAGTCCTCGTCTTAAAGTGCATTCATATATTTTTTTTTGCAAGTTAAGAAGCAAGCGTGCATATAGCGTGAAACCTTTCGAGGTGAGAACACACACACACACGAGCATATTTAAATTTTTTAACAGAATTATTATTATTTCTCACAAAGGACGAACCTACTACGAAGATAATATATAGTATAATAGGCATAGCATATTATAATAACCCAACTAAATCCACCATCACCACATCTGTTAATTTATTCCGCATATTACATTGTTGTGGTGACTGTGTGACTAATGGCTGTTCAAAATCAGCGTATAATGTTTATTGCTGAAATGAAGAGAGGCAAAAAAAACGCTGGTAAGATGACCACGAACACCATAATAATCCTCATACCGTCCTTTTTTCACAATGAAACATATTAAAGCGTCATTCAGCAACAGAGATATACAGCCAGAGAAGAAGAAGAAAAAAAACCCTACAACATGTACAGTATTTTTTTTATTGCCGTCACCACCATCATCGATCCAACCAGAAAACCATAGACCACCACAAAAGTTCAGTAGTAGAGCTGGCCACTCTGGCATATAAGTTTCGTTACTGAATATTCTATAAGCGCAGGTGAGTGGACTAGAAGTGTGGTTGAAATTATTCATACCATTTCATAATGGCAGGTAGGGAAAAAAATCGTTTTGCTTATTTTAAGAGTTCCTCTCACTCTGCGTTTTTTTTCAAATGTTTCTTTTCAGTCAACCTGTTTATCTTGCAAAAAAAAGTAAAACTGCTTTAAATCGTCATCTTCTGTAACGCTGGCTACTATACTATATGATATGACAATAATGACATGATATTGTTTGACCATTGTTTCGGTTAACCGTGTCCACCACAACAATAATTGAAAATTGTAATCATCCTGTAAATGTTTAGTGTGTAAACAATCAAAAGTATTATTATGAGGTTTCCGAATATTTAAACATGCTTTTTTCTACATTATATTTTTTCCTTGTTCGTCTTCTTCAGACATCATGACAGCTATGCCACGTTTTCTTTGAGTACATATTAGAATGCATGAAAAGAGAGTTGCTTTTTTAAATGGTGTTTTTAGCATACAGTCTTTATGATGGTGGTTGACGGTTTGACGAATTGAGTATGAGTGATGATTTTTTATGCTTTGCACACATGCAAACTTAATAATAATTTGCTAGAATTATGATGACGTCGTTAGATGAGCAGCTTTCCCTGCCAGCTATAATCTGTCAATATTGACTGCTAATTTATAATATGGCTAATTTGACGTTCCTTCAACAGCATGCATGATTATTATCATGATAACAAGTTGGAAGGTAGGATCGACAAAATGGTGGGTGGGTCTGACTAACTTGGTTGACGACAAATTTCACTCTTTGTCTTGATTTCCATATTATTGTTATCATGAATTTATCAAACTTGCTCCTTGTGTGTGCGCGCATGCGTGTGTGTGTGAATTCAATACTCATGAGAATGAAATGTGTTAAAAAAATTAATGCTGAATTTTTTACAACCTTAGCGAAATATTTTTTTAACGATTTGCTGTTTTCAATTATAGAATTTCAGAGTAAAGGGAAGTCGTATAATATTTAAGTATCGGATTTCACGGTCTTCATGATACGATAACAATGCTGACACGAGTTACCCGTCAAAAGTGATAAATCAAAAAACGACCTGTGTGAAACCAACTTTTAATGTTGGTCACCTCTGGTGTAATCATCAAATTGAAAGAAATAACTGTCAAGACGGGTCTTAAAGATTTGCATGTAAAGTGATTATGAGCAGAGTGACAACTAAAAGTTTAATTTCATGCCAGGTTCACAAGAAAGCCATGATTCTGACAGTTGCACATTCTGAATAACCATTAAAATGGCTACCTCAATAAATGTTGCCGAACTTTCAAAAAAAATGAAGAAGAAATAGTGGCAAACTCGCTATTATACATCATCTCATTAATGCATTTACAATGCTCGTAAACAACATAACAAAACCATAATGTATTCATTAACTCTTGAGCTACAACCGAAAAACTAAAGTCAGTCTTTCTTCATCTCATTGTCAATTCCTTTTCATAACCTCGTCAATTATCTTTCAATTGTTTACCTTCCTCTTAAATCTCTACGAAAAAAAAAATCATTGTCCTTCCGTATTACTAGAGTAGCAAACACCATAAGCTGTAGTCTTTCACAAAAAACATTTTTGCACAACTAACTGGGGACAATGTACTTCCAAAGCGAAGATTACACAAGCAGAGACAGTGATGCAAGCTATGTTAAAAATCATCTTCGTCGCAATCTCTCAAATTATCATATTGTTATTATTTGTTTAAGCTTAACACACACACACACCAAACCTTAACTTAACCAGCTAGAACTAGATGACTTGTTCTGTTATTTTTTCGAAAAGCTTTGTTTTTTGCAATGTTACCTAATGCCATGGTTTTGAGTACGTTTTCAAAAGAAATGCTCATTTTTCTAGGATTAAATATTATTTTTTTAGCAGGTATTCTCATTCCTTTCTCGTGTTTCCACATGCAGAAATCCTGTTTTTGATCCATGCGTGACAAACACTTTGCTAAAACGACGAGGCGAGAAAGAAAGCTTTTATAATATTATATTTTTTTAAAGAATGTGTTTCACTGCATTATAATCTTCTCACTGTTAAAAAGAAAGAATAGGCTTTAAAAATATTATGCTTTTCCTACCTATCATTATTTGGACTGTATATTATACTGCCACTGAATGGTATACCAAGTTAAAACAAAAACGCTAAATGAATACAAAATGTCAACGTTTTCAGTTTGTCAGGATTTTTTAGTTCAGTCAGTTTACCTGACTGAAATCCGTCCACGAGAAGAGATGGTGATATACATTTTAACATGAAACGGCAATAAAAACTGAAATGGGTATTTACTTACATTCTCTGTTTCCTATTGTCTTGAAAATATTATGTGCACGTTTTTAGAAGCGGAACAGCACTATTGGCATTTAGAAAAGTAGCTTAGAATATTATGGTACTTTCGGGGGTTTTGTTGCAATAAACTTGCAATTAGATTCTTAAAAATAGTACAATTTGTAATTTTCAAGTCTATTTTTCCCGGCGGCTCTTATGCATTCTTGGAAGAAACTTTATGCACTGACAGCCTTGCACGGAATACGTCACAGGAACTAGCTTTCATCGTTACTTGACATTTTGTCGACGAGAAAATAATGCAAGTCATCATTTACACACAATTTAACAGTGGTAAAATATAACAACTGGTATGTACACTGTTTCCACGGTAACGGTCCAGCAATGTTACTAATAGTACAATTTCTATCACTGCTACTTTTTATAGAAACGGGAGTGGTACTGAAAATCGAAACCAGCACAATCACAAGTTTGAAATGAAAATGATTACAAGGAAAGTGGAAGGAGAGGAGGGGTGGAATGAGCATGAACTAGCGTCTAATCTCGGTGATTATAAACATTCACAATTTTTTTCTCGAAAAACTGGCACTGGCACCAATATACTCTAATTGGTTTCATTGCTTTATTGCAATTATAGTTACACAACTACTTCAATAAAACAACGGTCCAAAATCAGAGCAGGCAAACATGAAATCTATCAGTGAATCCCGTGTGGTGTCCCTATATGCCAACATTTTCGAGTGATATCGTTCAATCAAAATAAAACAATAAATGAACTTTTTTTCTGGTCTTGTAAGTATGAACAAAATTTTTAAATGCCTTAGAAATCTATGTCGTTTGCACACAAAACAGTAAACTACTAGGATTATTACAGCTTATTATTTATTGCTTCGTTACATTTTATACCCCTGAATAGAATAGCAGCGGACACAACAGCTAGATAACGAAAAGTGTTACCGCGCCCAACATTACCATCATAAAAAGTCTAATTAGTTTTTTTTCTGGATCGATCGGTTCATTTGCATTTATTTATTGACCTTAATGATCCCCTTTGAAATCCTACACCCACGCCATTTTTAATGATGATTTGAAAAGGGAATGGACAGAGAACACGGGCATGAACAAATCAATGAGCAGAGAAGAAGATACATTGACCTCAATGATTATTACACGTTCCATTACCATCTTTTATTATTTGAATGGAGGTATTTAATGTTCATGCATCAGTCTCTGCAACAATGCAGAACCCAAAAGACTGAGAGTATAGTTGATGTCAGTTAAGTAGTAAAAGCCATAATAAGTGACAGGGAAAGATTATTTTGTAGAATTTCCGAACTCTTAGTTGCATCACATCCTTCCAACATGTTATATATTAAATAGTGAAATGGTAGGGTTTGTTATCAGGAAGCCGTTTGAAACGTGTCTCCTGAAAAGAACAAGCATTCTGAAGGAAAGAGAAGCACAAACAAGTAACAGGAAAAAGATGAGCTCATGTAGAGAAAAAGTGAAGAATAAATCCCTCGTACAGGAAATGTCAACTGTGAAACTAATTTTTACTACTAGAAAGAGTGTGTCAACACACATGTGGCGCAAGTTTTTAGCGGGAGGAACCTCCTAAACCAATTATATGGGTGCGTATATACTACCCATGTCATTTTCAAAAGGGTGTGTAGTTTTGTGGGGGTGCGGTGGTGGTAATAGTAACCCTTATTTCATTAGTGTGCTAATAACACACACACGCTTAAAAATAGCTTGTCGTTAGCACAGAAACGTCTAATTAATTTAACTACCCACACAACATTTATGACGATAACGATGTGCAATCAAGACCAATATAATAATGCGAGCTGTCATCGTTTCACTAATGCTCCAAATTATCAGGCTTTACATATGTATCATTCCAACGGATGGATTTTGAAAGGATCTATTGACAGGAAAACGATAAGAGAGAAATATTTTTGAGACATGGGCTTAGAAAAATGACGACAGTGAAACTCAGTTTAGTGCTGTTGATAGAAATGGACCAGACGAAACGGCTGAAACATGCAAAGAAGATCGTCATTATCTTATCTACCCAAATTGCTGCTCAAGGAATCTATCTAAATGAATGCTGCTTCTGTATTTATATTTTTTGAATGCACAATGCACATCCGCTCCAATCCGACCCATGAAAAACATGAACTTTGGCTTTAAAGGAGAGTTCGTTTTCACGAGAACACGTCGAGTCACATATCGTGTACCTACCATTTTTGAATAAAAGGAATGATAGGAATATGAAGCAATTTTTTGATAATTTCTGTGCCATCGTCATTATATCAATAAATTTATTAGAGACATGAACATCGACAAACTTTCGTTTCATCAGTTTCCTTAAACCTTTTTTTTCTAAAGAAATAAATGTCTTTTGTACCCAGCGATTCCACAACAGAACAACATGAGATTGGTTCGATTGGTTTAATCATATCTACCTACTTGGATTTACAATGTATGTACTGATATATTGACCGAGTCACGCTATAAAAGCTTGCTCTAGAAGACCATTCATTTCGCTCACAAGTAATCTATCCATTTTCGTTGAAAGATAAAACGCGGAATACGAAAAGCCCAATTTTTATCGCTTTTTTCCTCTCTAATAGGCCGTAGTTCTTAATACTCATGAAAATCCCGACTGTTACTGCTGCTGCTACACCGTCATCATGAAAAGAAGTATTGAATCTCCTCAACAGACAAGCACATGCATAAAAACGGAAACCATTCATTTTAGACAAGTTAACCTAAAAGGTCAATGTAATATCATCACATGTATTTATTTACTTGTTATGTTTGCTACAGCAGTAATCGCTATAAACTGTGGCAGTCAAAGAAAAGTCGTCGTCTTCTCTTCTTGATCATCTTTCTCATCCCCAGAAATAAGATTAAATCACGTTAGCATTTTTACCAGCGAAACACAAGCAGAGGAAGAAGAGAGCAGCATAGCAGTAGTAACAACGTATCGTGTAACCTTTTGACAGAAATTTGTAAAACAGGCTCGAGAAGATATGAACGAATTTATCAAGAAGCCCTGAGGCCGCTTCTCACAGCAGCTACTACTACCACCACCACCGAAACTCTTTGAATTTCATTATAGCTTATCTTGAAGGAGGTTCTACTTCTCCGTCACTCTTTGAGACTGCATCTATAAGAAAATTCTCTTTCCCTCATTCAATTAACAAGTATTTCCTGTACCGATCTGCACATCACTTTTTTTCAAATGCGCAGTCTCATCTCCTCCGTTTCACCATAATATTGATGCGCGTTCATCTCTAAACTTTTATCCATGTTTACCCATAAGCTATAATATTATTACGGTAATAAAGTATAATGTCGGGATTTAACAATTTTTTTTCGTTTTTCTGTAGCACACATGATGATCGTTCATTCCCTCCGTCCCTTTCCCACTTTGCTTTTCTCTCTCTCTCGGTAATCATAAAAGAGAGCCCATAAACAACTCTAGTCATGCCAAGATTTATGATTGCATTTAATGTACTTTGTGTGTCTTGTACATCAGTTAGTTAGTACATGTGATGTGCATAATATTATAAATGGGTTTGATGATTTAAGTGCGAACGGAGAGTAAGATTTTAAATATTTCAATCTTACTACAGATATTATAGGTAGGTACATTTTTTATTGATTAAGGCGGAAACTTCCATCAGCTCTAAAATGGCGAGCAAACCATTCTTTAAAACTGACACATGCTAAATTGCTAGTGTATAGGTGCTCTTATAGTAGTGCAGTTGTAGTATTCAATAGTGATTTTCGTATACCACCCGCATATTTTACTCAATATAATGGAAAAATAAAATTGTAATGATGTGATGAAGTAATCGCTCCTTTCCATTCATTTCATTCAATCAATACATTATTATCACATCATTCCTCAAAGTGCTCACAACAGAGCGAATAATTATGATGATGGGAGAGAGAGAAGAGGTATTCAAAACGTACGTGTGTGTGAGGATGCTCAACTCTTTCAATCAAAATGATTTGCTCATTTGACAATGCAACTTTTTCATCAATAAAAAACAATTGAAATGGGATTCACGAATAGAGTGGCATGGTTGCAGTAGTGCAATTATTAGTAATTATTTTTTTAAATTGCAACATCTTCTCTATAAAACCATTTTTTCATGCTCTCATCATCAACGTCGTCCTCAACTGTTTAAGCAAGAGAAGCTATTATTATTCTACTTTTTTACCCAACATTAACAATAAAATTATATTTTTATGCTATAATTGTATATTTAGCAGCATGCTTTTACGATGTTCACAGAGGGCCTCCCACCAACTGCGTGAGTGGCGCTTAGTGCTTATCACTATGGGGAAAAATAAATATAATAAAATGCTCACACGTGGCATCAACCAAACATTATTATTTTTTTGTCTGGTCAGACTTTGAAACTATTTATTTAGATATATTTTCTTATTATTATTATGCACTACAATTCAATCTTTCAATCAGCTCGACTTCCTGCTGCACACGTCACCGTTTCAGTTCTCTGCTCTTCTCTCTCTCTCTCTAATCGAAAGACTTCTTGATTGTAATAAAAATGATAATGTCGGTTGTGTGCGCATGTACACGCAGTAAAACTGAAGATTCAACAAGCAAAAACAATCACTGCATTTCGTTTCAGTTCATAGTCGCCATAAAAGAGCACTCATGTTTTATTTTTGAAAATTTGCCTGTAACATTAATACAAGAGATATGTGTGCACACACCCACATTCTTTTTCAAAACAAAAGAGAATGTTCGGAACGAAATGCTTTGAAGCTTCTTTCAAATTTAAATCGAAAAGACAATGAAATCTTTTGAAATTCAGATTGGAAGCAAAATTTTCCAATGACGAAGAATAAACACTTGAAAGTGTGTGTGTACTGTGTACACTTCTATATTTGTCGAGATTTTTGCCACGGTATATTTCTGTATTTTTCTCTCAAGGGGAGTTTTAAAACCTTATTTGGTAATAATTCAGGAAAGTGCCTGTAACAAAAAAAAATGCATAGACAAAATCATAACTGCCGCTGATTCAGTATGAATTATATGTTTTTACGTTAAAAAGTCAATTGAGTTGTTTACAGGAAAACCCCTTTTCAAAAATTTAAGGTTATTGTATAGACCCTTCCTTTTATATCTGACTTTCTTGTTTACTGTCAAGCAGGAAAAACAAATCACAATTCATTAGTCAACATGATCATTATTTTCCGCCGTTCTTAAGCTCGGCCCAATGAGGAGAAAATTAAGTTGTATTTTTGCCACTTCAAAACACAAATTGACCAACTTGTAAAATCTCACTTCCCACAAGGTCAACTCACCTTCATTGAAACACATTTTTTTGGCTTCATGAGAGAAAAAATAGGTTGAAAAAATTGCAAAATGAGAAGAAACAGCAAAAAGTGATCAACACAAGACCATTTTTGTACAAATAATTTTTTAGTAAGTGTTTTTGTTGATGACGACAGTACCAAAATGTCAATCAAGTAATGTAGGTAAATATTTACACGCACGATAGGACTTTTTTTGTCAAAGTTCCTCATTCAATTCACCTCATCGTCACTGCAGTCATTTTTTACACAGATATGTACATACTTTTCAAACAGGAAAATTATAGTCTCTGCCCTTGAAGATGAAAATGATTAAAAAATATTATTCCTAATTGGGAGTTGAGTGGATTAGCACAGTTGTAATTTCCCTTTGAATTATCAGTACATGAGGTACGCAAGTTATGTTCACTTTATGCCATCGTCTAAGTTGTCTTTCTGTCTGTCTATAAATATGAAATATGGAAAGATGATTTTGCTATAAATGACTTCATTATCAATTTTACAGAGAAGCTGCTACTGCAGTTTTTTAAGGTTACTCAATCTCCAATTCAATAAGCCGATGACTTGTTAATTAAAATCTTCATCGTTACTTAATTACTATTCTTCATAACGCTAGTTTGCCATGTCGTATACCCAATCCACTTATTTGTTTGAAGAGGGAGATGTAAGCAGTAAAAATGTAATGATAATGGAGTCCAAGAAGATGGTCAGAAGATGAGATTATGAGCGAACGACAATAATAATGTTGTGTTCGTTCACTTCTTTTCTGCTTCTTCTCGCTCCTCATCTTCATCTACAAATATGGAAGCTTACAACGGCAAAACATGGCGTTTTTCACTCAATGAAGAATGACAACTTTCCTATTATAGATCACTCCAAGATTGAAGATGTTGCTGCCGTCGTCATTCTCTTTGCCTCTTCCATTAGCCAGAGAACATTAATATCATCCGGCTAAGCATATCGTCAGCAGAAAAAACTGAACTGAAGACAGCCGACGAGAGCGAGAAAATGTAAACCTAAAAAAATCACACTTGAGCGAAAAAAATATGTAGGTACATATATATAATAATATTTAATAATAAGTACATATTTTAGCCTTCATCATTTTGCCTTAGATAGCTACACAAGTAACGTTACTTTTTTGCACCTATACATGGCGTCCAAAGCAATGACAAAATCGACATGCCTTTAAGTCAGCTCTTTTCTCTCGTTTGTCGTTGTCAAGAAAGACATTCTCTATCTTCTGCATAGATGGTAGGTATGTGTGTCTGTTTCTAATAAAAAATATTGCTTTTTTAATAAGCCCATAATATCGAGCTGTCCTACCACTTGTCATCGTCATCGAATATAGATTACTTGTTGTCAGCTTCTGCACTTTCTCAATCTCGACAAACTGTTCAATAGTTTACAGTTATAATAACTTCATATTATGCTCCTCCATTTACCTCTGTGTGTAGCTACTGATATGTCCGTATTGCAAAATGACACAACTAGTAGTCCAAGTTTACATAAAAAAAATTTACAATCCATTTCTATTTCCACATTTCCGGCAACTTAGAACCAGTAACCACCCAACGTGTTGTAGTGATTTACAAAGTACGTGTGAGCGTGTGACTCATGTTTGGTGTTTCCACTGCTGTTGAAATTGTGTGTGTGTGGCCTCGTCTCGTCTCTTTGGTGACCGACCACTGACTAGTGTCAATGAAACTGAAATCTGTGTTTGCAGACGAGAAGTAGAAAATGAAAGGGTTAGAAATCATAGAATTTCACACGTTCCCATTTATTAACATTGGTCGCTGTTGTAACATATTGTACTATGTGGGGAGACGGTGCCGTTGTCGGTGTAATTGTAATTCTGATATGTATATTTTTGACTTGCGCGTTGTATAATTTGTAATACTAGCAGTTAAGTAGTAATGATATTTGATATAGGCAATCTTGACATAACGAGCTGATAAACGAACAAGCTATTATGCAGTATAAGGTAGTTTTCGTTCATTATAATTAGCTATAAATATAGCAACTCTACTATTAGTTTCTATTGTATGTATTTAAGGGGCCTCTCTTTGCTAAGCAAACCCATCTTGGTGATGGGACTTAAGTATTCCAAATCACAGCATTGACATCAACGTAACAACAGCAGCAGTAATTTTACTTTACTTTTACTAATACAACTTCATCATAAATTATCAGCTAGTTGATCAATCGCTCATTCAGTTTTTTACTTATGAAAAAGTATTATAATGATGGGACTCTTTTATTCACAATCGCCTCTTTGTCATCGTCTCATAAGAGACCAGTCTTTCAGCAACAGGGATTCACACAGTGAACCAGAAATAGAGACGTGACGTCTCTGTCCCTCTCTTGCATTTTCTCTTGAGTAAGCTCTTTATTGGGAGATTACACCAAGTCAGCCCATTTCTGCCCATCATGTCAACTTGAAACAAGGCAAAGACTGTTTGTAATGATAATAATAATTTCAACATGGGATAAGAGTTTTTTACATGATTATCATCGTATCATGAATGGCGGTGTAGATGATTCATTCATTCACTCTTTTCATGTTGTCAGTAAAAAAATACTCAATCTAGGTTTCTTTAAGCTTCTACTTACTACTGCTATTAGTTATAAGAATATATAAATAAGCATTAGAACGCTTGGGATTCAGCGGTAGTCATAGTACTAGTTTACGTCAAGTCAGCAGATGAGAGAAAAATTCCCACGGTTGCACGCTGGCCTGTTCGTTAAAAACGCGGACTGCCAAGCCAAGAGAGTCTTTAGAACTGCTACACAAATAGATTATATGTTATCCAAATACTACTTCTGCCGCTGCCTTTTCACAAGTGCAACCCATCTTGCTGGTTGAGTGAGTGTGGCTTTCGTTTTTCGGCAGTATGCATGGGTTCTGTTCTGATCTTTTGATAGTAGAAGTGATGATTATTCTAGAAGTGTTGCGTAATTTTCATAAAGAAGAGGAAGCACATTTCCAATTTTTTTGTATGCTTAAAATACTGGTACAATGGTACTATGCTAATTGCTAATCTTACTTTCAAGTTCGTCACAATGGAAACTGTGAGAATAACGTTGAATAACATTTATAATTTAAAAGTGCCCATTTAGCCTTTTTAATTCGAAATTGTTTTCATGATCCTCCTAAAAATTGAGTTTGCTTTGGTTTGCACAAAGTAGAAATAATTCAACTTGCCTCATATTGTTGCAGACCAGACACTATGAATTTGCTCTCTCAAATTTTTCAAACATAATGAGCATGATTGCCATGAATTCTAAAAACGGAAGTCAATAGATAAAGTGTCATATGAGCAATAGTTGTAGTTATTATTAAAATATATCTTACAAATATCATGAATTCGCAAGCAACTAAAATGACGATGAACTGCAAAGATAAGGTATTATATTGGTTATAAAATATTATGCGTTCATTTTGTACCAGAAAAGAAGCCTATCCATTCATTCTCACTATTGCAATGTTTTTATAGCTACTTACTTCACAGTTCACACTCGTCTATCTAATCCGATTTTTCTAACTTAATTAACCCAAAAGTTCCGCCGAGACGATGATATCATCATCACTTTTATCTCATTAGTCGGATCAAGACATTAATCATGACAACATCAAACATTGTAATGCTAAAATATTGTGTAGTTTTTATGCACGTCAATATGCACAAGTAATTCCTTATGCAATATTTGCGAATTTTTTTCTAACTCTATCTAATTTCTTAACACTATAATTAGGTGAACCCACTACTTAGGCAGCTTATGAACTACGGAAGAAAACCTGAAGCTGACGATGTATATATGATAGTATACGTACATGTGTCTACTCTACTTCTGCATAGTATAGTAGATTCTGCACATCTGCAAATGTACATTGATCACGTGAACTATGGAATTTTTAGATATCCTCTTGAATTGTTTCTTCGTGTTGGAATTCATTGTTGAGAATTAATTGGACATGGATTGCAAAATTAAATTCTATTGTGCAGATTTATAGGTGGTAGCACAGAAAAACATTCAAAGACGTAAAGAGAAAATGTGTAGGGGTAAAAGCGTAAATTTTTCTAATTTAATTATTCAAATAGTTTTCTCTTGGGTACAGGTACCATTCCGAGATTTCCAAAATACCACTTTCAAATGAGTCTTAAACCTAATGCTTTGCATAATTTTGAGTTGACACTTGACTATTGTACAGAGAGTTCAGATTATTATTTCCTGCAGCAAATGAAAAGCTTAAAAAATTGTCGTAACTTTTATTACGTCTGAATGAAAAGCTCATAAGGAGAGAGCTCACTGACATCTTCCCTAAATAACCCTTTCCGTAAGTATGTCATGTCATGTCGGCAAACTAGAAAAACATAAACGAACACGTTAAAAATGCACATAAAACTTTTTTTCTACATGTTCAGCATATATTTTTACAGCAACTGTAACAGCAGCAGTCGTACGTTTATGTCGTCGTTGCACCTATGAAAACTATTAATACATGATCTCCATTTACAACATACACATCTGCATATAGGTACATGCTGTTTGCATGGATGTGTGTTAAACTAGAGTCTTGTTCAACAATAGCATAGTGTGTGATCATAAAATTAATTGAAAAAAGCTTTCATCGCCCAGGACAAAATCCTCTCTGTGAGTGAGTGAAACACTTAAACACGTACAGATAATCAAAATACACACAAGTGTAGTAGATTTTACTACTACACCAACAGCACTATAATATGCGTTTACTTTAGTTTGCATAATTTTCATATATTATTTATGTCTTGTCGACGCCACCTTCGACACGTCCCAACAACATTTTGTTTTGTTCAACTCAAAGAACTGTATGCCCTTTTGCAAAAAAATATATAATTCATCTGCTTGAGCTTTTATCGTTACTCTCGGCTGAAATAGATGATCATCATGCTTTTTTTATGTGAGGAGAGAGGAGGAAGGTAACCAGAGACTAGTATCAATTCACTTTACCAAAAAAAACCTCATCTCATCCTATATCCTTGCTAATGCCGCTATATCCATATAGGTATTCATGCAAAAGCCATAAGCAATTAAGAACAGTTCATGTGGCTGCCTTTGTAACTCGTAATGTTTGAGCTTTTTAAAGTCGCTGTAAGTTCTATATTATAGTTGTTCTTAATGCATAATAATCATATATTATGTCATCCCATCTTGCCGTTACAGATGTCCCAAGTCACCGTATCACATTAAAAAATAAATCAGGTAAACTGATAAAAAAAAGTGCCAGCGTGAGTAATTGATCAAAATTTGACGCCCCGGCTTCG
>JAQIXX010004363.1:0-16488 GCA_034700605.1 Willowsia nigromaculata
GGTGGTTGGTTTTTCATTTCGTCGATCATGATCAGCGTCCCGATCATTTCACCGTCATCGTATACCTTTGAGAATATGCACGCGGTGACGGCTCAACACAGCGGTACTTGAGGTCCTAGGTGCGATCTTTTTAATCTCTTTAGTTCGACTGATGCCACTCAGCAATCATTTCTTTTGGGTCATCACCTATTAAACAAGGTTAAGGATGGTCCTTTGTGTATCTTATTATTGTCTTTCTCTTTGTGGGCACACTGTACGGTAGAATGGGGAGTATAGGCAGCATCAGTATCCAACATAGCCATTTGACAGTGTGTTTTTGATATGTGTTGTGTGTGCACAAAATTATTTTGTTGGATTACTAACAATGCTTACCTGTATTCCATCCGTCTGTATTATTATATTGCTATTATTCTCTGGGCTTTCTCGTTTGTTTAGGATCAATGTTTTTATGCGTCATAAACTACCCTATTATCTGCCACTATGTACTTCATTTAATCTATACTCTCGTCTGTGATGTCTTGTTGTTAATACAAACACGATCTTGATGTAACTTGTCAGCTTAATTGTTAACTAACCACACACATATTTCGTTAAAAAGGATGAAAGAAAACCAAAAAGCCCGAATGCATTTTTCAATCCCTATACTCGTATATTAGTTGTTGCGTTTATGACTGTATTAAATTAAAATCATGTTTTCAATTTAGTGAACTTTTGTAAATCAATTTTTCATAGGAACATAATTATTCATCGCAAATCACGATATTAAATAGACACCGACATAAGGAGTGGACTATCAGAAGAATAGGAGTTTCTCACACAATTTTTTTCTATATAATGCTTTTACCACCACTTTTGAAGCTAATTATGGTTTAAAAATGAAGAAATTGTCAGGGAACTCGGCATTGCACAATAAGAAATCAAGTGTGGGGATAAATGAAGAAATGAATGATCACGTCGCACAGCCATCTTTTATTTTTTATTATTAGAAGCATTATTAATAAAACAAATGAAATGCTATAAAGGCAGAAGACGAAAAAGTTTTTAAAAGAGCCAGTTTATTTCTCTTAATAAGAGCATACAATTCCTTCAGGGCATCGAGCACTTTGTTGTTCCATAATGTTTCTTGTTTGGATGAATTGGTTATTATCTGCATTGTTATCAACATCAGCGTATGTGTAAGCATGCGCACAGATACGAATAGTTAGTCTAAAAAGTTTTGAACAGGCAAAGCAGACATTGTTTGCTAGTGTAACGAGGGGCCGACAACAAGCTGTTTATATGAGCGCCAGGCATTGATCGTGTTAAGGTCTTCTTATGATTGTGCCTTACTCACTGCATT
The DNA here is from genome assembly GCA_034700605.1 of Willowsia nigromaculata. Classification (NCBI taxonomy): domain Eukaryota; kingdom Metazoa; phylum Arthropoda; class Collembola; order Entomobryomorpha; family Entomobryidae; genus Willowsia; species Willowsia nigromaculata. The sequence continues at coordinate 1,340 of JAQIXX010004363.1, forward strand.
GCACTCATATTCTACATGAGTGCAATGCAGTGAGTAAGGTCTTCTTATGATTGTGCCTTACTCACTGCATTGCACTCATGTAGAATATGAGCACTCACGATCAACCCGGAATGATGATGGTCATGATGATAATGATAATGATGACGCTGATTATGGGGATTGTCATTAGTCCAACGGCCGAAACTTGGCTGGTGTGTAAGAGTGAATAGTGGATATCGATATCCACAGGGTAAACCTGCTCTCATGTCTGCTCTTACTATGAGTACGTTCTGCGTATTTTTCTTATATTCTCTTCGCTTTATTGCATTTAATTTTGCTATTATTACTTTTATGTTTTCGGCAAGTTTTTAAGTTGAGTAAAGTTTGCGTTTCCTGCAGACGCATTTAGAAAGAAAACCAGGTCTGTTATAATGATCATATTATGATCAAGTCCAGAGGACAGGTCATCTCACTTGGGTTATCGTGTGCTTGTGCATATGATGAGTGTAGAGAATTTTTCGATAGCTTGTAGTCGAATTATTTACCAGAATTCGCCATAAAATTACTTGTGACTTTCAAAAAAATTTTTTTTACAATCAGCCGAAAGACTACACATCCTGTCAACACAAAGCTATATCACATTCTGATGATTGGGAGAATTGCCATGTAATCTTTTTCCTGCAACTCTTTGTTCTGATTTCGTTTGTCCTTTGGCATTTTTTCATTTACTTAAATTACAATGCAATATCGAAAATGTGAATGAATTGGTTGAATCCATTGACGAAAAACGAAGTAGAAGTACTTGCATGGCTTCTGAAATCGATATGCATGTACACTATTCAAAATACAAAACCCAGTGATCTGGTGCACAAAAGGAGAGTAAGTAGTGCTCAATTGAAGCTCACAATGCCTTTAAATTCGTGAATAGTACAATTATTCAAAAGAAGAGCGTATAAAAATTTCGAGAGAGAAGCCTGCAACTGCTAAATATTTTGGGCTGCACTTCATTCATTCCCTTTCAGCTCTCGTTTTTCTGGGTTTCTTGATTTTCTTCTACCGTGGGCATTTTCATGCGTGCACATCACTTGTAATCAGAGATCTATAATACGACTGGTAGAAATCTCGATGTTATTTTGTAAGGCTTGCTTTCTTCGGGGCACTTAATGCAGGAAATATGTAAAAGCCATCCGATTTTTGTCTAGCATTTCATGTAAAGGGAGTACCATGGTTCACAAAAAACTGGATATGTATTTGTGCTACAGCAAACAAATTCTTTTACAAGTCCTCACCAAAAGAGAGATTTCGGTGTTGTTGTCTAATTCATTGTCGCCAAGAATTTCTAAAGAGGTTCCATTAATCCATTATGTGCCACATTACGGTCTCTTGTTGTGGCGCGTTTGAGTGAGAAAAAATCCCCTCACAAAAGATGATCAGAGTCGGTGCTGTATCCCATTATACCCTGAAAGAATCTATAAAAAGTGCAAAGAAAAACCGAGACCTTTTTGGTTTACCGTTGGCTGATTATATCTTGTTTGTGGGTGGAACATTCCCATTCATAACAAATATGGATAACAAACACGATCATTATGGCATGGAGCTGTTGTCCATCTCTATTGAAATGTTGGAAGTCATTGTAAATCTTTAACCTCCTACATTCCGCACTATGAGTTTCTCAAATATTAAAAAATGATTTTAAAATGTCATCTTGTCAATGCATTAGAGATTCAACTAAATTGAGAAAATCGAGGTCTGGTTTCTCAAAAAGAAACGAAAATTTTATGCAGTTGGTCCTCAAAAAACACGGCAAGGTAATACACTGAGTGTATGTCAAGCTTTATGATTGTGATAAAATATTTTCACCAAAACTATTCATTTTGTTGGGTGCATATGAGCATTATTTGGTATTATTATCTTGACTATTAAGTATGCAATGAGGTATGCATATTTGGGCTTATGAAACCACAGAAGTTCTTACTAACCCTACCTGACAGCCATCATAACAAAACAGAGGACAAGGATTTTGTGACAGGTTTACCCACCGATTTCATGTGCCGTCATCAAATTCGATAGGGATCTTTTTCGCTTGATATAATTGCGGAAAAGTTTGCTGGCTTGGCTTGGTTAGCGACAAAACGAGCATGGTTTCATTAGAATTGTCAGAATGGGTAAATGGAGGAAAAAGGACTTCTACGATGAAGTATAATGTGGACAGGTTTGTTGTCATAAACCTGCTTTTCGCCATGAGATTACCAACAAAAGAGAAGTAAATGTCATTTATGACGAGACGAGGAATATATCGCCATTCATTACACAACAACAAGCCAACAAAATGCAAGTCTTAGCAACTTGCCAACACGTAATATCATATCACCCTAACGCGGTGGTGGTATCTGTGTGGTAGGTAGGTAGGTGGTTTATTTATTGAACGTGTGTGCGTAGCGTGTTTCTTGTCTTCTGTATTGTGTTTCCATAATTCGAATCTTCAGGATCATAGCAAAAAATTCTACATGAGCTCCCTGTGACCACTTTAATTGTCAATTGTATAAATATTGAATGGAAGAAAATTGTTATTACGAATATTGTTATATTCGTGTTCGTGAATAGATAGTTGTATGATAGCTGGCATATATAGCTGGATAGAGAAAACGTTTACAATTGTTGAATGACTATGGATGTGGCTATCAACATTCAAGTTCATGAAAATATGGGTTTTAAACTACAATATCATGATATATTATGAGCAAAACGTGCAAATTAGGATACCAGGGAAATTCCCTCAAACCTCATTGCCAGATTAGACATGCTCACACACACACTCCAGTGTTTAACCAATCAAACCGAGAAAAAAATAAATAATTTAAAGGGTTATTATCATTACTACTTTTACATCTCTCTGCATGAGTACGCACACACACACGTTATCGAGCATGTACACCACAATAGCAAACAAACATCATCTTAAAGCAAACCCGAGCTCTCATCTCTGTAGTAAACTCGTTCGTTCATGCATGCTCCATCGTGGTGAATGCAAATTATCTATAGGATAGTTAACTCTGCGGTTTTTCATAATTTATCCAAATCTTCAGTCTAATTGCTCGTAACGGGGGAACCGTGTGGTGTTTGTGGCTCTTCAAGCCTGACGGGTAGTTGTTCATGATGCTTGTTGAGATTTTTTGTGTGTTTACCAGGAGGATGATAAGACGTATAAAGAAAGATCTCCTTGATGAGATGAGTTACTCCACCCTGAAAGAATGATGATGGTACAACGACGGCGAGCAAGAATTGAAAATGGTGCTGCAGCAGAAGCATCAAGTTTTTGCTCGGCTAAAAGATCACCGTTTATGTTTCAAGGCTATTTACATCATGACCACACGATAAAACCTCTTGTGAATGTAAATGCGGTGAGATGATGTACTTTAATAATATAAGTACATACAAGATGTTATTGTCAATTGCACGTTTTTTCTCTCTCCACCATCCGTCCGTAACTATTTTATAAAGTGAATGTGATGGTTTGGCGTTATTGTGTAATGTAGTATGCAGTAATGAGTGTTTGCGTTTACCATCTTTGAATCAAGCAAAGTCCGTTCGGGATTTGGACTGATGAAGAAAAAATACTTTGATAATGAGAAAGAATATAATTTAGCATTTTCCAGCGATGTTAGGCTTCTCTCCTTGTTCACACAGCAGGCTCATGCTGTCAGTGATAACAATGAGTCAAAGTAAACGTCAAGGAAGACAGAAGCAACAAAGTCAACTCGCTTATTCTATGCATTTTATTCTAATAATGTTAAGACACATATATTTTTGGTTAGTTTCTTAACTAATGGACGAAAGAAAAAGGAGTTCACATTTTTTCATAAGAAGCGCCAGGTGTTTAGAAAAACCGAAATATTATCAGCATTTTCATCTTCTGAACACGCAAAACAAGACAAATCAGGTCCTTTCCGTGCTTCCCAAGAGCACCCGTCCCTTTTTAAAGGTATCAAGCAAAAGTAAAATGTTTACAATCTGTGGAAAATGGCCTATTATGTCTGTTAAAAATATTCCCAATGCTCATCCTCATCTAAAAGTAGCACCGGTTTCACTCCTACACTGCTTGTATCTTTGTACTACACTTTATAAGAAACAGTTTTAAGACTTAATAATTCTGAAGCTGATCACTCATTACATGCATCCATTCCACTCTGTCCTCCTCTTATAGGTTAAAAGGCAAAATAATATGTTGTGAACACGCTTGCGTGCAAGGGATTTGCCCCCATAACATTTAATATTATGCATAGGTATCTTTTTTATATATGAGCCTATTTTACCTCAACGAAAAAGGATAAATATTATATTGACTGTGATAATTACAAATTAATCATGTGTGAAAGGTTTTAACTAGTTATTTCTGCCAGCCATATTTTTAAATTTTATATGGGAACGTTTGAAGTTTCATATACATGCATCTTGTTTTGTCATTGTATGAATATAAAATGCATGACGTGTACTTATTATGCAAGATTTAGTATCCCTAATTGGCCGAGAGGCAGATTTCCATCAGTCCTCCTTCAGGTCCCAGCTTAATTTTAAAGATTGTTCTAGGGTACATAACGGATTTTGGAATACAGGTATCAAATAAATCAGCTAATTATGAAAGTTGAAAAAGTATTACAAATAGTAGTGGAATATGACATTATATGGTATGCAGTTTTTTGCAAATGTTTTCGTTACTGCACACATTATTCTCTAAAGGTTATAATTAGCATGCGGCAACTGGAAGGAGAAATCGCTAAAATAAGCTTTTTGCTAGGCATGTTTTTTCTTCCTTTTTTTGGATAAATATCTTACATTGCTCGCTGTTCTTCTCCGGGCTAATCTTCACAACACAAATACATCACTTTTGATTGTGTCTTCGTTGACAGACCTCCATGATCTATCTGCATCTTCAAGATCCCGATCAATGTTCCTACAAAAAATGCTACAATCTTTAACCAACTATGTGTATTGTGTATCGTATCATGATGATGATGAGGATGGGAAGGCTTTGGTGACAACGGGAGGATTTATTGTCAAGGAAGGTCGGGAAGCTTGGAAAGGTTGATACGAGAGATTTACATGAGGAATTACACAGAAAATCGAAAATTCTCTCTTGAATCGAAACTAAACAAACTTGACGTGAACCAAGGCGAAGAAGAGCACACCGTGTATGATGTCATCATGTGTTTTTCCAATTTCGAATACGAATACGCAGACGAATCTTAGCGTAGAAAGTAGTTTAGAATCAGCAGAGTTGAAGATCTTTTTAGGATTTATATGAGACTTGCATAATAGGAGTAGAAGAACATTGTGATTTCTGAATGGTATATTATATCTCTCATCATCTTAGGTAGTATAAAAGTGTAGATGTACGTATCATCAAGTAGTGCAAATGGCTGGCTGGCTGCTTTACAGCTCTTCACTTGAAGGGGAAAAATGCGGGCTCGGCGGGATACCAAAAACTTTTCACTCAAGAAAAGAGGGATCCCAGTATGGGACGAACTAAAATTTGCACGATATTTTTCTCGGATAAATTGAAAAGCTACAAGAGAGCAAGTTATTATTGTAAAAACGCTTTTTTGAGAATCCTGTCGTGAAGGCTTTTTGTGATTTTCATTAGGATTGAGCTGAGACATGACGAAACGCCTCTTAATAGTGCATACGTAATTTATAATGAGTAACTTATATGTCTTCGTATATGCGTGTATAAATATAGAATGTAGTTAATCTATTGTGTGTGGTGTTGTTGTTGAAGGTGCAGCATCATCATGATCTTCATCAAACTTAATATATGCCATTTAGCTCTTTTTATCAGCCTGTCTTGTTATTGTTGTCCCGAAAGGAATCTCTGGTACAAGTAAGTAGGTACGCACTTTCTGAGTGAATGAGCTCCATGCACACACGTAGGTTTGTAGCGGAGGGAAGAGATATAAATCCTATTGCTCTATCATGTCCATCAATGTGTGTTATGCATCATGGCTTACATGGCATGAGTACATGATGGAAGATTTTTTTTTCTCTCTCGCTTTTTTTCTAGAAAAAAGAAAGGTAATATTTTTTTCTTGAACGAGGTGTATGTAATGTCTGTTGGAAGAGATGGGACACGAAGTGTGGGTTGAAAGTAAAATAATAGTGTCGGATCCTCATATTATTACATGGACTGCATAATGTGTTGTGTCAGAGGTCAATTACATGGAAGAAATTCCTGTGTTTATAACATAACCACTGTTATACCCTTGTACTGTATTTTCCCTTACAAGACAAAATATCTCCGAGACAGGAAAGTCGACTGTAAATACATAATATAATACAATATTATGCAATGTACTTACATCTTTAGTTTCGTCTAGGGAAAGATGCTTCTAAGAAAAAAATAACTAGTGTAGTGTAATATATCTCATGTAGATTTTAATGCTAATGGGCTTGGCTGTATAATGTAAACCTAAACGCGTTTTATGTTCTCTTGTTGTGAAAACTTTGAAATCCTCTCTGGCATGAGGATATCCCTTAAGGGACGTACTAAAGTGTCGTATTAATACTGAGCATTTTTCATGGAAATGCTCTCTAGAATTATCTTCCTAATTTTTATTTAGCGTGACGTTTGCCTTTCAGTCATTGTTATAAAAGCAGGTATGTGCCTTCCTCCTGCTGTAATGTTTATGCTTGTATCTGTTTCCTCAAGTTATTAACAAAGTGTTAATTTTTCGTAATGATATGATACAATGCCTCTTTTTCTCTCACCTGCTGGACTGCCCTCGTCTAGGGAAGATATTTTAACTTTATGTTGATGTTGTTATAATGGGAATTCATGTCAGCTCAGACTTTTGTTCTGGATAGGGGAAAGGGAAGAATGGTAGTAAAGTAACTGTGACTGTTATTTTCATTTTCCATCATCATCATCCAGATATGATATACAAACAGGAGAAATAATAACTGAGTGTACACCAATAACCGAGCAACTGCTAATGCATACCTGCATGCCTGAGTGAGTAAACGTAATAAATCTAAAGCTAAAGGGGGAAATATTTGGCACTTGGCAGGTAGAAGATAATACCATGAAAAAATAGTTTACACTCACTCGTCCCCTTGTAGTGAATGTACATTTTATTCTCTACTAACCTAATGCATGAATCAGGGTAAAGGGTTACTGCATGCTTTGTGGGTCCGTAGAAATACGACATGCTTTACGCATAAACAACAGACGCAGGCATCACTCGCAACATTCGGTATAAATATCACCGTGTATATATGATTTACTGTGTAAATTGATTATACGTTAAATTTCTCCTCATCTCCCAGTTCCCCTCACTGATTTCTGACAACGAGAAGAAATCTGAAACAAAAATGAGCATCACAGCAAACAAGCAGTGATTTATACGCTGAGAGCTGCAGGAATACCATGAATGATACTTCGATTTTCACCTGCTTTTCACTCCACTCGAGGTGTGCACTTTACTCACTCAGAATTATTGCACTAGAGAAGTGGGTAGTAGTGGTCCTCTTACTATTTATGCCTATCCTTGCTTACAGTTTATACATTCAGTGCATTTACGCTTGTCAGAAATCGTGAAAATTGCAATTTTTGAATCAGTTACGTTACATAAACATTGCCAATTGCAAAAAGGATTACATAAATATTATAGACGTTGTATGTCGATTAAATTTTTGTACACCCTTGATTTTTGTGAAACACCAAACATAAATTGAAATCTTTTTGAAGCATATACTGTATCAAGATCAACCGCTCCTTCTACCATATCAAATACCGATCCGCTTTTACTTAATTAGTGTGCTGTAATAAAACAGAAGACGCACAAAGATCCGAGAAACGATAAACTCTTTTACACTCAAAGAAAATTAATCAATAGTCTTTTCCTTATCCACATTGTCACTGAAACAGAATTAGGTCCTCGCTTACTTTGCTCTCTTTGCTTATACTTCGTAAAGATAATACATAGTTATGCTACATAGGAAAAACATTGTGTATTATGGAAGGTTATGTCACACCATAAATTTTATAGAAACACACAAGTAGGAATGAACCTGGGGTGAATTTCACTTATGTTGTACACTTAAAAATGAAATCTAGCTGAAGTGTTTGTTGTATTTTAAATATCTTTTCTCGATTTTATCTTGTACGAGAATAAAAATGACGAAATGAAATGCCTTGTCTCAAACCGATTGTCTGCATACCGTCATATGACGGCTTGTAAGTATTGTGATAGTAGCATGCTTTATTGTGTACTTTTCAGAAGAAAGAAACATGACCTGCGATATGCCGACTCAAAGAAAAAAAGATGTAATCAAATATTTATGGTTGAAACCACGATAGAGTCAGACTGACCAGCTTCTTCTCTTTAAATAATACTTATTGCAAGGCTGCTGAGAGAAACTAATACTTTGCTAGAGATAATTTAAGCATCCTTATGATTTCATAAAGCGTGTGCAACTGCAAAATAATAGCAAGGCAGGTAATCATCCAAGAAAATTTGGGAATATTTCTCCTTGCATTACATTCTGTTTTCAACGGGAAAAATAGTGATGTGCAGTGAATAAAAGAGGTGCACACACACCCTTACAAACAAGATCTCATCTCTAGTTTTCGTTTTCTTTATGAGTCACCCTCCGGGTGAGATTTTAACATTTTATTCCGGCTCACAATGCGTAAGAGGAGGAATGAGATTAAGTACCTATGTTAGGATCTGTTATATATTGTAAGTAGTATTTTTACTTCCACCAGAGATAGTGAGTCTATCTTTGTCTTATTTTGTTAGGCTTGGTCAATAATCCTTACACTGCAGTCATCAGTTTTATTTCATAAGAGTAGTATTATGTGGGTAGAATAGATTGAACTAACCCGACCTGTTTAGATTTACATGCAGGTAAGGAAGGTGCTTTTGTGTGAACTCATCCAAGTTTGCTTACAAAATGAACAAAACCTTCCTATTTTCTCATTTAGCCGGTGGCTGTTGGTGGCTAAGAAAGTAAAAACTCGACTGATTCGAGGAATGAACTGGGGCAAACTTCGATTATCTTAACAAGAAGAAAATGTTAGGCACCAGATGATGAGCTCATAATAACAATACAAATATACATACACCACAGGTTATTACCAATCTTAAAAGACCAAGCACGTATTACATTTGCTTTGCTTCTTTCCCAAAGGTTTGACCAATTCATATTATCAAATTACATGTGCGTGTTCCTCGCAAGGAGAATGCAAGATTCACAGTATGAACTGACGTAATATAAAAACGCAAGTAACCAACTCCATCTCTGTATTATCTTTCTTTCTTCTTTTACTTTACATACATAGGTAGGTAGTCCATTATGCTTTATCCAGGGTCTAAACACTACGAGTACTTTGATGCCTTCAGCAATTGTAGCAGGCAAATGGGCTTTCTTATCCTTCCATTATACGCTGGAGACTCCTTCTCCCAACAAAAATGATATTATCCTTCATTTAGAGCAACTGGAAATCATGTACTTTTATACTCTATTTCATAACGACACAACCACGACGAAAAAACTTTGTAGCTGAATGCTCGTGTAAGAATCTACAACTGCTTGAAGATTCTTTCTCCTGGAGTTGGGTAGGTGTGCACTCACAGAGGCAATGTTACCTTTTAAAACGGACATGACGGGAGATTTTCAAGTATCATGCCGAGAAAACAATGAGCCTACTGGCCTTGAAGCTGAAAGATTGTATAACATCAATCTTAGATATACCTATAAACAGATGCAAGAGAGACAAAAAGTATAAGTAAAAATACTTGTATTTAGACGTACGTATAAAATACAGAAAGCAAATAGAAGAAATTTTGTTATAACAATGAGTAGTGTATATATTGCGTGACCATCTAGGAAACGCCAGGAGAGTCTTCTCTCTTTTTTAAGACTTCTTCAGAATGAAACGAGACTTGAACAGAAGTGCGCTGAGAACAAGTTCGGTTGACTGCGTACTATTTCTTCTGTCCGCCTAGAATAAAAGCACGTCGCATTGTTAATTCCGTTGATGTTGTTAGACTTTGAAACTCTCATGAGTCCTTCAATGTCTTTTTTTGTCATTGCTATTTTCTTGATGACTCTGACGATGATGATGAGATTTCTTTAATTTACTTTACTCATACTTCTTTCCATCAGTGGAAAGTCCCCTTCTACTAACTCATTCATTCCATTCCATTTTGTTTTTGTAAAAGCACCATGTACGAAATCTAACTGGTTTATGCGAATGTGGAGTTTATGTGTTCACATACGTAACGGTTTTCATACCTTTGAGAGCATTAAAAATTTAATTAACAGTCGTATCATTTTGTTTTTACTTTTTTATGCTTATCACTTATTTATTTATAGTACAGGCGAAATAAATTCGTATGTACCCTCAAGGTTTCATAAATTTGAGCAAAACTGGCTATAATTTTTATTAACCGAACGGGTTAGTTTGTTGTTTCTTTTAATATTGTTATTCCCAAAGAGAGCCTCTTCTTTTCTAGACCAACGCTGCAAGTAGCTTGTGTTATTATGCATTCAAATTAAAAAATTTATTCTTCAAGTTTCTCTGGTGGGATCTTTTCATATTTTCATTCATTCGACTTTCATTCAAATTCATCACTTCTAGTCATTATTTGTATGCATTATGTTTTATTTAACACAATTGGCTAACATGTATGTATAGGCTGAAGGTACATACAAAACATTCGCCTTTCGTTCTATTCCTGGAATCTTTCCACGAATTCTACAGATAGTTCCACTTCTAAAGGCTTCCGGCTGTGGTGGTGACAATAATTGTTGTTAAAAGTAAAATCCCTTGCATTTAGGTTCGTACATTTTAAGATTATGTAAAGAAGGAAAATATGTGACAATGACGCCGTGTTTAGATGACTTTACCTCTTAAATTCCTTCAAGTTTAATTCATTTTCAAGATGCAAACTGATTTGTTTCACAAGGCTTTTGTCAGACGATTCACGTTGCTACTTGTTCTGACACTGCTTTTTTTTAACACGGTCCAATTAAAACAACTGTTCGGGGTGGAGGAACCCGACTGCGAATTCCTTTTGTAAAAAGAGAAGCCTTCTTGAATGAAGTATGATTCAACGAATTAAGTTAGAAATGAAAAGAGGCGAAAATGAAAAACGCAAATAAGAGGATAAAGAAACACGATTTTGTTAGATCCTCCGGAGTCCTTTATTCTTTTTTCGATTCGTTTTTTTAAAGAAATTCAATGAAAACTTTTGAGCAAGAATCTGGAATTGGAGCTTCTTGAATGTATTTTGTATATATAAACTATGTAAAGTTGAAATTTTATTATAAAGTTATTGTGCATTTCTGCAAGGCATGATACACACCTACATACATTACGGAGAAGTTATAGTTATATAACCAAAGGAGAATAGAGAAGCTGGACTGGTTATGTTTTCATTCAAACTGATTTTATTTATGACCATCCAGCACATAGTAAGCATAATAAATAGAAGGAGAACAAGAAGCTCTGCAAGTACTGTCTTACCATTGCACATATTTTAAGGAATAACATACTATTCATATACCTAAATGCGTCATTGTTGTCTTTCTTTGGATGTTCTGCGTTCTGATATTTCTTTAAAAATGATATTTCAGCAGTTTAGCTGCAGTGAGTTCTAGTATCCTGTGACGTTTATTTGCGAGAACGAGATCCTTCGCTGAATTTTAATCTAGAAATTATTAGATAATTTATTGGTAGGTCACAGCTATCTGTTCAAATGGGACTGTTGTAGTTGTAGTACGTTAACCATGCTAATTTAACAAACATATGTTATACATCATTGTGTAATTAGGATGAAGTAATTGATCCAGAATTTTAAATAAAGTCCTGGCATTTGCAGAAACCACACTGTCCGTTAAGTAAATACTGTCTTCTTGAGATTTATTGCGTTCATAAATAAAAAGAGATTTATTGAATTTTATGTGGTAGGAGGTATATGCCCATGGTCAGCTCGGTAAAAGAAGAAAGCACAAGAGCCGAAATTGTAGTTGTACTCTCTTGGCTCTCATTTCATGTTGAGATTTTATGAAAGATGAAATTTAGAAACAAATGTTTTTAAGGTCATTTTGCTTGGCTCAGTAGAGAGGAACAGGCTGAGCATTTAAATGCGAGTAAAAGCTAACTGGATCAGTCTTTTAGTACAAAGACTTCTCCTCCCTTTTTTCTTTATGTGAGAAGAGAAATAATACATGACTGAGTTTTTGTTGTTGAGATTAATTACGGCTGTTTTGTGGAAAGGCCAATCAGCCATGCAAATGATAAGAGAATAGGTTGCGAGTATGTGTGTGTGTGTAAGTTGCGTGAAACGCTTTAAAGCTTATTCCATTTGTCGTGTAATAGATTGTGGAGAATAATTTATTACGGTTCTCTTTAAAGCAATTGTAGAACACCATTTAAGTATGCTGAGGAAATCTACAGTACACTGACGGAATCTTGGTGTTGTTATTTCTTTCTAGTTTACTTTCATTTTGGTGTTGTTGTCGCTGCTCAACGCAAACGCATAGCGTGGTTGATTGTGTGTGACTTGACTCTAATATTGCTTTTCCCATGTTCATCCCCTTGTTTTTTGTTTTAGTTTATAGACTGAACAACGGTGGGCTTCATTGTCTATATGGCATTGCCGACCGGCCGATGATAATAATGATGGTGGTAAGTGTGTGTGTGCTCGACACTGCGGCAAGGCGATGACAGTGATATATTGGTGTGACTTGCCGTTGAGCCTGTTGTACAAATATTAAATTACGATCTGGACAAGCAAAAAGTAAAGCTTTTGTTTCGTTGCGTAACAAACAAACACATTCACAGGACGTCGTCTATTGAAACAATCTACATTTTCAACCCGAATTTCAACATTTATCCTAATGCTTTTTATATCATCAATGTATGTGAGAACAATAGCATATATCTTGATTGAAAATGACATCTTTAATTCATTTTAAAAAGCTAACTTGGGATTGATGATGGTTCATGTTATTTTTAAAATTGAAAAATGTAACAACATCCAATTACCGTTTGTATGAAACACTCACTAGAATGTATAAAATAAGAAACATGTAATTTTTAAAGCAAAATAAGCAAAAAATAGTGTGTGAATCGGTCTGTGAAGAATGCAAGACGATTCATAGATATATGAATCAGTTTTTGTGGAAGATGGAGTAAGGACTTTTCTTCAAAAAAACGGCTTACTCACTATCTGTCACTGAAGTAGAAGTCGGAGAATGACTTGACAATCTTTCTATTCATTGCCAGCAATATACTTTCAATAGAAGAGCTTTTCTCACTGAAGCTTGAGCAAATTGTAGAGGCATGAAGTATTATTATTAGCGTCTTCGTAACTCATTCCTTTAAATGCAGCACAAAACCTGGAACTAGATTTTTATTGAGGAAGGATTTTCCTACCATTTATGTGTACATAAGTCAGAATCTCACGGTCTGTTTAATACGAAGCATGGGCCCGACTTTACCTTTAAACACCTTAATGAAATATCTCTCTGGAGTTATAATGTATGCAAGCATGTTGATGATCAGATGATTATACCATATTATATACTACTAAAATGCACGTGAATCGAAAACCAGTACATTTTTGGGATAAGATTCACAGCAAAAATCAACTTTGTTAGATTTTTCTCTGAATTTCTACACAGACTTGAATAATAAAAAAGAAACAAGGCCAAGGGAGATCTCCCACTGAATTCCTTATTATTTTGATGCTTTCATCATGATGATGATAAGGTGAAAAGTGTGGTAATATTACACCCTTTGAAATTCGAAATTATCATGCGGCACCAGCCTCCAGACGCAATCATTACGTCTAATTTCATCTTTCCTGCAGGCAATTGATCTGTCGTCATATACAAATGAGGTGTGATATACGGAGCAATATTGCTTTTAAAACACTCTCTTTAGATACTTCTAATGTGACTGCTATTCAACTTTTGGATAAGCAAGATTGAAATTTTTAAGGGCTTTACTACGCATTTTCCCTACCATCCACTGAAATCGTACTGCGTGACCAAGAATAAGTAACACTTGTTTTAAAAACGTTAATGGAAGCAAACAACAATATGTATGAGCCCCTTCTCCGATGATTCTCCTTTGATCTATTTAACATTGGTCTAGAAAAAACTCAGCTCCAATTTGATAAGCATTGCCTTATACGGTTGAAGATAACGAATTCGTGCATACGTGCAAGGTTTCTCTTTAAAAGTAAAAGCCTCGGGCTTGCTCTCATCCAAGAAAAATTCACTCAGAAAACGGAATTCAATACAGTTATGTATCGTATAGTTTGTTATTTTACAAACTTGAAAATTCTTCCATTTGATTATTCCACACAGACAACATATATTGATCTGTAAGATAAATACAACGAAAAAAAGTTAAGAAAGTACACAAGTTTTTTTCACACAAACTCATATTTGCTACCTTTTTATTCTTAAGTCGTTTGATTAATATTATAAATTACATCAGTGGAAATTATTATATGTGTGCATTACCACTGTCCATGTACGCTTTCAAAGACTACAAATCCAATGTGTCGGTCGATTTGTAATAGGCATGCTTAAATGGGTAAAAATCGTGTGAAAGCCAGATTGAAACAAGGGAGAGATTAGCTCATAAATTATACGGTGAAAACGGCTTGAGGTCGGTGTTTCTCATATAGGCACATAATGTAGCATCTCTTATATAAATAAATGGTATAAATTCTCGAGAGGAGTACCCAGCTAGCTAGAATATTATTACACTGATAAAATTATGCTCATGCGTCTTATTAGTAACTTTGTTGCCTTTTTATCCCAACACTCTCTGTTCACTGCTGTTATCTGCTCATAACTCCATTTTATCCTGTAAATAGGGTTAGTTGAATTTTTTATAGGTTGAGCGTGATGTGCTGCAGTTATACGAACAATAATGAAGGGGATAATGTAACGCCTTAAGTGCTTGTAGTGGGGTGTAAAAGGAGTTTGAAATATGACGTATTCTTTCCAATTTCCATTGCGTATATCCGTCTCATGGGCCGTCGCAGTGTATTCCACCATCATCATCATCAACATCGTTGAGCATGCTGAATTAATGATTATGCCTTATTACGAGCGAAACAAGGAGAGTTGGAAAAATGAGGGAAGTA